>UZAN01052644.1:0-17388 GCA_900618425.1 Echinostoma caproni
CCAATGCTCACGTGCCAACAGGAGATTGGATAGACAGGAACGGCCCCGTCGGAAGCCACGACAAATTATTCCCTGCTACTACTAACCAGCTATTTTAGTAAGGCAAAGCTCCGGTTTTTCCTTCCCGCCATAGATAAACAGCTAAATTTTCCTATTCACATCATACCACCTTGCACCAGTTTAATCTGACCCTAATGTTGCATCCCTCGGCGTACAATCCAATTTCCCATCCAACTTTTCCAGATTAAATATAAGAACCCATATGATTGCCCCTGTCCTCCGTACCAATATGCTGAACCCCCATCATCTGCACATTCGTCAATTATTACACATCCCACCCCGAATGTTTCTCTAAATGTCGAACTTGAAAGCCAATCTTTCTCTTTATTGCTGATTAATTCACGTTTAATTCTTAATAAAACGAACCACATTCGAATGACCGCGATAACAGGAGATCATGATTTCATTTTGGTGACAGAAACGTGGTTACCCCAATCTACTCTCATGGGTGCTATCGCATTATGTGGCTATAAATATTTTGTCAAAATCAGAGCGAATAAACTCGGCGGTGGAGTTTAATCTATGCAAAGGAAGCCATCCCCATATCATGCTTGCAGCATCCCATCCTAGATAGTATAGATGACTCCATATGGCTAAGCGTCAAGGCCGAGGGCCAACAGCCACTGTTAGGCTGTGCCTATCATCCATCTAGACAAAGTGCCAACAGCGTCATGCCTATTATTAATGCTCTGAATTTATTGAGCAACCTCCCTACTTGTCTTAAGCTAATAGCTGGTAATTTCAATACACCAGAAATTTGTTGGGCAACACTTAAGGCCCCGAGTAATATTAGAAAGTTTTTGAATTGCACTGAACTTGGAGGTTGAACTCAGCATGTTGTGACCCCAACGAGACTGAGCAACGTTTTGGACCTGACTGTTTCTTTAGGATTTACGGAAGCCTTAACATTGGTGCAGAGTAGCTTACCTTGGTGTGATCATGCCAGAGTTCACTTTTGTTTTTCTGTATCATTGAGAGCCCAAAACGACTTTTTCATCTAGCTAACTGGAACCTTCTATAATTCGATCCCAAAAACTGGGACACACTTGTTCTGGCTGGTAACGCTCAGCTTGCAGTTGATCAACTCTACTCTATTTTAGAATTCTGTATCAATTATATCACACCTACATAGTACCTTATATGTAAATCGAAATGCAATGCTATGAGTAAACTAAAGTCTTCAAACTCCAAATTGGTTACCTAAGAATCAGAGATTTTTCAATGCCCTTGCAGCCCAATAACACGATACAAAAAATAAAATCATCGTCTGAGCTGCAGATGAAATGTAAGGAGCGAAATGCTCTGAGCCATCCAAAGAAATCAGAGTTACTAGCAAGGCTAATGAAAACGAGGAACCCGATATTATCCGCTTCGATTTCGGCACTTGTTTACGATAATACCTCCACTACAGGGCCAAAGAATATAGCTGAAACGCCAAATGCATTTTTACCTCAACACTGATAAGCGACACTGCAATATTCAGTCATCAAGCTACAATTCCTTCAGTAGAGCCATTATCGAATATCACATTCTACCTAGCCAACATTTCCTCTTTTGTTTCTAACATCAACCTGCCTTGTAGACCAGGTGCCGATTCCTTACCATCGGCCGTCTTTGAGATGGGAGGACCTGACATCCCAATTATTCCTTCAAATATGTTTAATATATCCATGGAGTATAGCTGGCACTCAACACAGTGGAAAACCTCTGTGATTATCCCTATTCACAAGAAGGGATCAGGACAAGATCCTGCCAATTACAGACCAGTGAACCACACTCTAGTTATTTCTAGGTTTATGGAAGACTGATAAAATTTAAGCTGACTAAACACCTTATTAATAATAATCTTATTAGCGAAGACCAACATGGTTTCTTGAAATATCGCTCGTGCGCAACTTGCAATGATGGGAAATCAGTGATCGCAGTCTATGTACGTCAACCAATTCGCACTTGAGTGACATGTAGCCGAAACCGATATGAATCCCGAAATAAAACACGATTGATTCGTAATGTTCTACGGTACTGAATTAGCGAAATCATTACAACATGTACAATAAAGCAAACCTCAAATATGCGGCTAAAAGCACTCAAGTAAGCGAGCCAAATATGATTTCCAGATAGAGCCAAACAGTCGCTCACGTTCTCGGACCACGCGAAAATCAAATGTGCCGGGCATCCAATTAACAGATAGAAAATAACGTATGGTGTTTGTGATTGAGAAATGTCAATAGAGAGGCAACACACAAATAGAGTTGTTTCACCATAAATCATCATGGGTTCGGAAGGATTTTCAAAACTTCAGCATGAAATACAGTCTACCCAGATATGATGAAAGCCTTCAATCGGGTTTCTCACAATTGTTTACTATCCAAGGGCAAGTATTATGGTATTGTAGACACCATTAATTCATGGTTAGCTTCTTGCTTAAATTCTCTTAACCAGGTGGTTAGTATTAATGGGACACGGTCTCAACCTAAACCAGTTACCAGTGAAGTTATACAAGGCAGTTTGTTGGGCCCTTTATCATTCCTCATGTATGTCAACTATATTTTTTCCGTGGTCTTTCACGGGACATCTTCTTGTTTGCTGATGACACGTTTAAACCTATCAACCTGGTTGAAAAAATTGAGAATAAAAGCGCGGATCCACGGTCCCTCAGTTCATGTCGCAATGACTGGCTAATGGAGTTTTCGGCAAACACAAGTTGCATACGTACACATAAATGCATTTTACCCGCCCCGATGCCATTAGTATCAGTGGTAACATTATTCTTGACAAACAACTGGTACGTTATTTGGGTATGCAATACTCCAGCTCCTTCAAATTCTCGGAGCATGCAGAGGTCCAAGTAGCAAAATGTCGCAGGACCATAGGACTGATCCAGACATCTTTCAATTACCTAGAGAGTAAACTCAGTGTTTAAATGACCTTCGACAGATCACATTTAGAATATGATACACTAATTTGCTGTAATATGCGCCAGTGTGACAGAATAGCGATTGAGAAAATTCAGCGCTACTTTACAAAACAATTATTTGGTTTTTGCACTTGCCGAAATTATACACAACGATGTATTGCACTGAAATTTGAACCTTTATGGCTACGCCGAATAAAAATTAATTTAACCTTCTTCCATTTGAAGATAATGCATACGAGTAGTGAGGCCTTCTCATAAATGAGAAATCAGTATAGCTATGGATGTTCTTTACGAGATAGGTGTAATGCCGTCTTTGTACCATTTTCTCTGAACTGCCTGCGATCAAACGTTTTATAATCAAGTACTCGCTTCCGTGGAACAAGCTTCCTTCACACATTTCTGTGATTAGTCACTTATCAACGGTCAAAAGAGAATTGGAAAACTTCCTTGATGTACCAATTTTGATACATTTGTATGACCCCTAGATCTCCGAAGATCGAGCATATGAAGTTGGTTAGAGGTTCTCACCAACTACTCGATGAAAGGTGTGATACCACTACCAGATACATTGAACAACATATTCTTCAAACGTTGCGTGCCATAATCAACAGCTGGGACTGAGTCCAGATCACCGCCTTCTGCTGTTGGTTTCAGATGTCACACCACTGCTGGAGGATACCTATTCGTCGCGAAGAACGGTTACGGCCTCTTTACAGTTTGAATCCATATAGACATTGAACTGATGCCAACCAACGAAGAAACATTCTGCATATTTCCTCTGCGGATCTCCTAACCTGCCAGATGAAAACGCCTCAATGTGGAACTATGCGAACGACACTGATATATTCTGAGCAACCAATGTTACAACTCTTCTGAAGGGGAAGAAACGTTCGTCGCAAAGAACAAACATGGCCTCCATGCAGTCTGCAATAATCCTGGCCTAAGAAAAAGAACGTAACCAAAGAAAAATTGAGGTTGGAATTCTTGGGAATCACAAGTGACAAACCCGGAACTGTTCACTTATTCTGCAGGTCAGAACAATATGTACATTAGTGCGTTTCTCAAAGCTTTCTTTCAAATCCTTTTTCTCTTGCACCGTGAGGCATGTATGATTTGATAATATTGAGAAAATTTTAGTGCTAGTGTAGTAAAAGGTGCCTCTATAGCATTTATAAAGCTTTCTTGAGAATTAACTCAAAAGACTATTTTCTGCGTTTCCGCTAAATTTAAATATTTTACGTAACATTAGCCCAAACAGAGGTTCCCAGTTGGTGTCACGTCAGCCAAAGGTCATTGCTCGGCTGCCACATTGTTGGTAACCTGGTTTATTGGCATTGAAGAGGGGGGAGGTTCCACAAACTATTACTACGGTTTACGTTCTACCCCAAACCAACTGAAATCCATTCTTCTTCTATTTTTATTTTGTTTTACAATATTACCTCTGCGCACCTAGAACCCATCTTTACAGGAAGAACGGAAGAACGCCAACACACCCCTAAAAGGGAAAGCTAGGTGGCGACGTCTCCTAGGGTTTGGTACAGTAAGACGAACCCCAAATCATACGGGTAACAGGTGTAAATGGTGGCGCTTGGTTGCTGACCAGCCCAGTGAACAGGGAGTGAGCCACTTTTATGGTTCACAAGCGGTTACAGCTACATACATTTTTACTGCTCCGTGATTGTGAAAACAAAAAGAACTACAATGGTAAACAACCATTTTGTACCTGTACGCAATACCTTTGGGCTTTTTAGCCTCCCCTTGCTAGAGTGTTGCCTAATATACCTCAGCTTACTCAACCGTGGGGTAATCGAGTTCAAAGTTTATTCCTGTCCTCATTTTCTTCTTCCATGCACCTAGTTCTGAAATGATTATGGCTAGAATTCCAGCCATTTTGAGTGAAAACTCTTTAGTTTGTCTGTCTTCTCTATTGGATTATTTGCGATAGTAGAACCCAGTATGCCCCTCAAATAACTCGTACTCCATGCAATGAAGCAGTTGGTCTCTTTAGTCTAAAGCTTATGTCATGCCTAGTGCCATCGATGAAATATTATTTTCCATAGCCGTTACTTTATAATCCTGAAAAGTAGCTAACAAAACGTTTACTTTACCTATAATATGCAGCATTTCTATATACAAACGAGTGAGTATGTCTTCCCAAACTGACCGTTGTCATACATTCCACCATCATGAGACTCGGTAGTATCACTTGATATACGATCACTTCTACCTGACTATTAGCGTTTTTCTTATTAGATTTACTGTGTAATACTTGCAACCTTTCATGTTTTTAAACTTTATTCCTCCTTATGCATATCTGCGCTTATTTAGTCATTCTACGGAACTCAGGCCAGGTCAGGTCGGGTACACATGGCTTGCGGCTGTTGCCAATGCGTCCATTTCCTTGCACTTGTGAGCTCTAATGCGGTCCTTCTGCGCTTCAGCTGCAGGAGAATTTCTTTATCCTTCTCTTCGGGTTTCCAGATGTGAGTCAGGCTGAGATACAAACGAGATGTTGGAATGTTCAATCGGTAGTATCAGTAGGCTCCAGTCAACAAAGGATTATCACCTAAACCGATTTCTATGCGAGAAGTTCAAGCCAGGCCTGCTTTACCGGCGGGTAGGTATGAGGTGTAAACGAAGACTTGTAGAACGCAAGAGGTTTACTTCATAAATGACGGAAAATAAGAGTTATTTGTCTTAAAGGAAAAGGGTAACTGGGAAAGGAAAAATCAAACAAGATATAAGACTTACTTACACATGGGGCTCTCAGGTTGGCCTATGGTTTACCTTGCACTGATCACTCCAGGTCAGGGAATGCAGTCGCCAGCAGTCATCTAGTTTATGCTTGAAGCTTATCCCATTCGTCGTTGTGATCACTGCTTCTGGGAGTTTGTTCCAGCTGTTCACCACATGGTTTGTTAGAAATTGTGCTCAAATTTCCAGCCTGAAACGCTCTTTTGCCAATTTCCAAGAGTGCTCACCTAATGCCACGTTGTCATTTGCAGCGAACAATGAAGCAACCGTAACAGTTATGCCTTTTATGCTCTTGAAGTCATCAATCAGATCACCCCTAAGGCGTCTCCTCTTCAGGAAGAATAGGTTTAACATAGACAGACGAGTTGGGTAATCTTACTCTCTAAGTTGGGGGAAGCACCTCGTGAACCTACATTGGACCACCTATAAGACCTTCTTGTCCCGCTCCAGTTAAGGAGTCTACGCTTGGATGCAGTATTCCAATTGTGGTCTCACATACACTTTACATAGGAGTAACAACACCTCTGGATCAAAAGAGACCACAGTTCTCAGCACTTTGTACAGAGCGTTGTTCGATTTACGTGCCGTTAGTAAGCACTGCTCCTCTATTTTGAAATTACTGGTGACCTGAATTCCCAGGTTCCTCATTTCCTCACTCCTTTGGAGTTCCACTGGGTTATCAGTATTAATCCACCGTACCCTGTCTTTGTGCTCTTCAGCGCTCGGATTTGGGCCCTTATCTCATCTTCGGTGATGATGACCTCAGCCATTGTGGGTTTTTATCGCTCTACGGGGGATGCGGGGTTTCCCCCTCTATCTGTTTAATGAACCCTTTTGAAAAAACGTCGGAAAATATCTGCCCTTTCAGCATTTGATTCTGCGCTAACTCCGTCCTCGTTTTGGACGTTCCCGACCGCACCTCTAAGTGTAGCCTTGGACTGGACATAATCAAAGTAGGCTTGAGAGTTGAGTTTCGCGTTTCACACTGACTTTTATGCATATGCAACCCTGCACACCCGCTGGACCTCCATTGTGCGCTTGCGCATTCGGTCGTATTCTAGGAATCGGTAGTGGCTGCCTGAGGCTATCAGTCTTCCCCACACTCGTTGTTTACGAGCCTGGGACTTTTGCACTCGCGCCTCCCACCACGGAGGACTTCCGTTTCTCCTAATGTTTCTCAGCGTAGCATAAGAATCCGCGAGCTGTAGCAAGTTGGACTTCGCTAGATTCTAGCTCTCCTCTAACTGTTCACTGGGGTCCAATTCCCATGTAATGGCATTGGAACCGCGCTAGGTTCATTCCTCTATAGCTTCTCCTCCTCTTATCGGGCGCGTTAGATCCTCGGAGAGACATTGTAATGTGAAGTAAAGCGTGGCCGCTCTTACCCAGTGGGGTCATTACCTAAATATTCTCTCTATCGTTTGCCCCTTTGTTAATACCAGGTTCCATCTGGTGGTGGTTCTGATACCATCGCGCCATCGCGTACCTTCCCTTACGTGTTGCACGAGGGCTTCATCGTGCAGCAGGTTCAGTATCGCAAGCCAGAAGGAACCCGACGGAGTACTTTCTACACTCCAGTTTACCTCCGATGTTTTGAAATCCCCGAGGATCAGTAGTTTCCCATTGTGCCGAGCTACCAATCGTAGCGTGAGTAGCAGCGCATCGTCCTCGTTGGCCATGGATGATGGGTTTCTGTAAACACTTACTATCAGCAGTTTGGTGTGTCCAACGCTCAGCACAAAGCAGGAAACCTGGATGTTTGGTATTCACCTCGTGAGTTAACCCCTCTGGCTCTGATGTAGATGCTGTGTCACTAGTATGAGGGTCCCTCCACGTATCCTGCCGTCAGTCCTGTCGGGTGTGATAATTGCAGAAGGCTGACAGGCAGTGGTGCTTGATGTCTATTCCTCGCCGGTTCCAGGTTTCCATTATAGCTAAAACATCAGATTTCCCTGTCTCCACTCTAAGCTCCGACCGTTTGTTTCCCACACTACACACATTGTGTATGTAATGCGCAGTGGGACTCCTTACCCAATGTTCGGCATTTCACTAAGGGAGAGTGGCTCTTCGGGATTCACTCCCAAGCCTGTGCCCCGTTTTTCTGGGCCTGTTTATCCTTGATCGTAGCTTGAAAGTCAGTTCCCACAAATGAGTTAGATTTTCTACCCTGTTTTGGTCGGTCAGATCCTTCTTGCTTGGGTGGTCTCAGAAGAACCTCCCTATATGACGGCTTTGGTTCGTCAGGGCTTACATTCTCCCGGGCCCCTGCGTGGAGAGGGAGGGTCCCTGTTTCCACTGGCTAGTTTGGGCATAACCACCCTTGCTTGATGCGCTTGTGTCATCCACGCAATGGTTTTTTCTTTCAGCCTTCTACCGAGCTGATAATCAGGTGTCACTCTGACATTGCCACTCGGGGATATCCGGATTTTTTCGGCTTCTGCTAAAAGCCTATACTTATGCCTGGGGTTCCCGAATTCTACTTTTATGGCCCTAGGCTCTGCTGCCTCTGTCGCTTTATGGTCACAATGAGAACAAGGGGCAACAATGGTCGGTGGAGAAGAAGACATATATAAACGAATGGACACAAGCAGAAGACTGCCGCTTCACAAGCACTGACGATTTCACCTCGGCTGGTGATGAAACGTTTGCAAACAAATTGCCAAGCTCGGAGAACAGGCGAAATAGAATTCAGTTTACCGGAGCTACGAGAACCAATTTTCAATAAGCCGAAGAAGTCTGAGTACTCTCTTAAGCAGTACATGTTCGAGGATTGCTACCGCTCATATCAACGTGGCCAAGTAATCCCGCATATACCGGTCCCTCAGTCTACCTTGCCGCATTAATGGCTCTGGTACACCGTGGATGAGTAGGTTGCGATGTCTACCTATAGCTACATTGGCGTTTTTCCGTAGCCTCTCAACCCCCTCAGTCAGGATATTTTTTATTTCCTGAGGCGATTTGGGTTCTCCTCATACCCGTCTATCCGCCTGGTTAGGTTTGTAAGGGTGGCTGTGATCTCACTCTTGGTTGTCATGCTAGCGGTTTCCACCCTTGCGTTTTCGCCCTTCGTTTTCTGCTTTTTCGTCCTTTTATTTACATTTTCAGGCATTGTATTTTTCTCCATGTCGACCGAGGGCGAAACAGGAGCCATGCGCTCCTTCCTTTTGGGCTTTAGTTTAGGCCTGACTACCTGTCTTTCTTTTTTCTTCATTTCTCTCAGGATAGTTGTGCAAGCTGAGCACACCCGATTCAGGCGTTTTTGTTGGAAGCTGCCGCTTGTTAGCCCACTGCATTTCGGGTGATTCCAGGTGCTGCAGGTGTTAGCCTATGCCTTAGTCAGAAACCTCTGTGGTGCAGCTCGCCTTCCCGCACGGATACTCCTGGGTTCCCGTGTCTGTTTTGCATTTCCTCATGGAGGACTTTGTGCTGGTGTCCATGCCAATATGTTTAAATCCCATATCAATCATTGAAAAGAGGTTGGAGTTTTTAGAAGAGATCGAAAGGTGCGCGGATAGAATATTCAGAGTAAATTGAGGACGCTGTTGGGATAAGGTCTTTGTTAATGTACGCTAAAATCTAGGTTATACAAGATTCCTTACGATAGAATTAGAAAACCGCTGTTATTACGTTTTAGGTCAAATGAATCCCGCCAGGATACACAGTACGATGTGGGCTCAACTTCTTTGTTTTCCTTTGTCAAACGTCTAAACTCTTTTTCACAGTTTCTATATCCCGGAGTTTTCGACTCCTTCCTTGGTTTTGTGACTTATTTGATCCAAGGACTCCCCACATCAAAATTCCGAACCGCGCGGTTTCAAGGTCGAATAAATGAAGAAATGTATCACTCTTAGTTTATTGGTGACCTTGAAGTTGAAGTTGTGTCGCGCTACAGCGTGAACTGGAGCATTAAAACAACAAAATACTCAACTCAACAATTGTGCACTATACTTCGTTTTCACAAACATAATGACTATGTTTCCTCTCCACTGTAATCAGCGCAACTGGTGTATATTCGTCGTCCGCATTTCTGGCATTGGATCCAGTGTTGATCATTGTCCAAANTCCAAATCGACTGTGTTCTGCGCGGATTTGCAGACATTGCAACAATTTGCCTTTGTTGGTGATGCCGGATTGGTTTGCCTTCTGCGTTTAGTGTCCAGTTTGTATTTCGCTGATGTCGTTGTTGTCAGTCTTCGAAACACAGCATGCTCCAGTGGGTCACCTAGGACTAATTTATCGTCATCACTATCGACTACACTACTCACTTAAACTGATTTCCGTGTTTTATCGAACCGCTTGTTAAAGCTACTGATGGATTATCGGCCCTCACATGGACGTTTATAGACGAAAGGCAGATACGGTTACTCTTCGTAGTCTGTGTTGCTGATCCTTGTCTATCGAATAATATCTGGATTTCCGGGTACTTCATTATCATAGCTGCTACACTTTAAAGTTGAATACATTGAAAATCGTAATGCATTATACATAGTCTATTCAAAGACACGCCTAGCTCTTGGAGGACCTCCTCTGTTTTGAGCTGAACCGTCACAGGTGGAACGTCAAATGCTGGTGTATGTATGAGGCGGATGGTGTTAGATGCGTGAAGCTTGAAATTCACAAAATGTGAAACCAAGTTGGATTGTCGGGGTTTTACAGAAAGGATTTTCACAGATCGATCAATACAATGAGAGCTATGTGCGCAGACTTCGCACAATGCAAGACTATAGTAGGTGATCGTAGCTTGGCTCTGTAAAACGCGTTTTCATAATATTTTCCTTCGTCTAACGCAGTTTTTATCGTTTCCATCTGGTTAAGGATATGAAGATAAAATGTAACCAGCTATCTGGTATGCCAACGTTTGAAAAGCAGCTCGTCTTAAAATGGATGCGGAACATGGCGTACCTTGATACTGAGGTATAATTTCGTAGATTCCTAGCCGCCGTAGAACGTCGTAGCAAAGAAGCAGGTGATTGTTTACGCCGAAATTGTTTACCATACCGATAGCAATGGGTAGGGTATGCAATGAGGACTAGGCTGACTTTAAGAAACTTAACTACCAAATGAATGGAGACAGAACGGAATTCGTCTTGCTAAAGATTCCATGAGGGAGTATCCTACCCCAGCGGGATGCAATCGTTTAAAACGTAGCTCATACCAGTAACACGGAATGTATTACTAAGTAACTGGAAGTCGCATAAGATTGAAAGAATCGTTCACGCGAGAGAGGGTATTACCTGGTAGTGGATGGTAAGGGCAAGGGTTATAAAGTAGTAACCGAAGGGAAACAAAGTGGGAACGTAATCTTTATGCTCAATACCCCTGGATCCACATTTCGTGAGTTTCACGTTTCATTCACCTAAAACCATCCGCCTCATGCATACATAGAACTTTGACGTTCCACCTTCTTTGTATATTTACACATCGATACCAATATTTGCCTGTGTTTGTTTTCTGCTTCATTCGTACCTTACTGTGGTGATCTGTACATGGTATCAGGAATTGAATCACAATAATCCGCGCCATTAAGCTCCAACCGGAATAGTAGGCAGTATGGAATAGAACTCCAGAATATACTAAGTCAGTTCTATACTACAGTTAATTGCGGCAATAAGTCTATCACGGAGCTGAGTTTGTAGCTGATCTTTGAAATTACAGCGTGCAGCCTGAGTCTGCAACTGAAGAATGAAGTCTCGGCGAAACTGATTAGGATCACGAGCAAGGCAATGGAATTTCGGTCGCTCAGCTGCTTCGAAGTTGATTGGTTGGAAATGCTTTAGTAACAGATCCTTGAGTTCTTCATACTTCAGTTGTATTGGTGACTCTGGGAATGCCAAATTTTAATCAGTGCATAAGCTTCCTTCCCAACAGCTGAGAGAAAATGTGCTGTCTTCTCCTCGGCGTTCAGACTTTTGCGGGTGAGACACCAAATCTCAAAACGCTCCAAATAAACTTCCACATAACGTGAATTCGAATGAATATCAAGAATTTCCAAGTTGCAGGTGTCCATAATGAGATAAAAACCGGCTGCGACGCCAAATGTGGGGATCTGCACTTGGTATCAGGAATTGAATCGCAATAATCCGCGCAATTAAGCTCCAACCGAACTAGTACGCAGTATGGAATAGAACTCCAGAATATTCGAAGTCAGTTTTTTATTACGCGCCGAAATTGTACAGAGCAATCGATCATGAAATGAAACAAGAATTTTCATTTTGTACACAATCACGACACTTATTTAGTTTAATCGTGACCTGACCGCTCACTTTTGACTCGTTCGAGTACAGCGTGACGATGAGCGTGCTATTCTTATCCAGATTCATTTTCTTCCGTTCATGTGTGTTGAATTACGCGCATGGTAACCCTTGGCTCTTGTTTTCAAGTTATTCTAAGATCACTTTGAGGTTTGTACATATTTTATTTGATCGCTTAATAATGCAGTACTGTAGAAACGTGCTGGATCGTTTCGTTTCGTTGACGTTTTGGGATCCAATTTCGGTTAGGCATTACTCGTTGATCTATTCGGGAGGCACAGCCTGAGCAGAAGGGATGTAGGCTGTCGTATTGCTCCTGAAACTCAGATATAGTTCGGTTACCTATGGGCCCGTTAGCAGAGCGATTCTTTTGCAGGTTTAAATTTGAAAACACTTGGAACACAAACGACTGTCGAATCACCGTGTCTCCCAATTCGAGGTCACCTGGACTCCATCTGGCCTTGCTGCAAGTTCCCTGCCAGCGAAAACGCAAATACAATGCGCAATCTTTCGCGTTGTGTTTCGCGAAAAGTTTCGCGCAAAATTTCGCGAATGGAAAGCGAATTTGCAATAGGCAGTCTGCACGTTTTTTTCTGTCATCCACGAAACAAACCTCTTTTATTCATTCATTTCTTTTCCCGTTTCTTCACTCCCCACTTTATTCCTCATATACCTACCTCGGTTATTTCTGATCAACATTCGCCCACTTAACTGCTTCGCCTATATTTGAACCTGCCGGTTTGCTTCTATTGCTTGATCGTTCGACTACTCAAGTCCTATCCCTGACCAATATATACCGTCGAGTAAAAAGCCCAAGAATGTATGACAATAAGTTTATTATACAGGAACATGATAAATGTACAACAATGAGAGTAGCTCTTTAACCCTGCTTGTAAATGAATTTTTTCAATATACGAGTTCCTTCTTGACAATGGTATTCACTGAAATGATGACGATAAATGGCATCGGCAAAATAAACATAAAAATAGTACAAATCAAGGAACTTTTAAAGTAATTACAAAGGAAAGTAAATTTGAACTCAATAAGCAATTTATATAATGCATTTCGAGTAAACCATCCATTGAAAATGCATAATGACAGCGCAAAATATAAGAAGAAAAATAACATAGGAAATAAGCACGCAAATAAAAACGGAACACGAAAATGAATAAATCGTCACCAGATGTAAGCATTCCAAAGCTTGCCAGCATTTCCACTTATCTATGGTTGCCTCTGTTATACGTGTGGGGGACAGTGCGTTTTTCCCACGGATGCCCTTCCAATTCAATTTTTTTGCTGCTGCTGCTGCGGAGTGAACACTCGTCTGACTAGCGGACAAATCGACTCCCACCCGCACACCAGCAACAAGGTAATTCAGCTGTAACGATAAACTCCATATAACTATAGATATATTTGCTGAATTGATGATGGTAAACGGCATCTACAAAATGGAAATATCAAAGAATATTAGTATAAATCAGAGAATTTGTAAAAGGTATAAGTGGGAGCTAATATGAACTCTATATTCGATTTACATAATGTATTCATTTTAAACAATCGCTTAGTTATGAGTGATAACTACCTTAAGTATTAATGAAAACTACAGAGGAATAAAAAATCAATGATATCGGGGACACAGGATCAACGTTTCATCACGAGATATCTCTGTATAACAGCTAATCGGCATTTGAACTTACCCATGATTGCGTCTGTTATGCACAACGACGACAATGCGTATTTCCCGCGGATGCCATTCCAGTTCAATCCACTGTTAATGAAGACAAAGCCATCATTCACTTACATTCATTCATCAGTGAAATGTGCACTGAAAGCATCTTTCATGTTGGGTATCAATTACTGTTCACTGAACAGAAAAAAACGACTTACTTAAGTCGACTATCTCAAACATTCGCTAATTTCTGTTAGCATAAGGATTAAATAACTCACCTTGATTCTTGGCATTGCATATGAGATGTACTTGACGTCTGATCTGAGGAACTGTGCGATAAATAATTGGAAATGAATAGAAACCTTACCGTGTCGGTGGTGGACAGTTCTCTTTTTCGGTCCCTGACTCCGATAAGCTGGTATTGATGCTTCTTGAGTGTCAAATGTCAACTAGGCACACTACTTACCTTACGATCAAGCTGATAATAATCACAATAACAATTGATAATTGGCCCGGTTCAGACAATGAATTGTCTGAGATGAACCACTTTTGATGCACTAAGGCTATCGCATTATCGGCGAATTCAACCATAAAATACAACTGAAATAAAGTTAAAGCCACGAGAGGATTAGCATTCATCAACGCATAATGACTATCAAAAGGTATTCGTAATAAGTTTACAACGATACGTATATTTGAATAACTGACATATGTACATTTTCATTTGTGGTATATAAATGCTAACATAAATGAATTATATTAAACAATAAGGTGCTACCTTCATTTTATAGACTTAAGTAGGGGACGGCGATAGTAAGCCGTGCGAAAACCAATATGGCGGACAAACCAAATGTCCACCAAAACTAAGGGTCAATTAAAACAAAGCGGAAAATTGTGTAGATAAAATGAAAATTGAAGAAAATAATCTAAAATTTATGGAAATATAATGATTTATTAGGTAATTCTGCTTAGGTGAAACGTAGAAAAGACAAGTTTAGAAAAAAACACGAAAGTCAGAGCGTTTTGAGATCGAAAAACCGCTTCGGCGTGTTGGCAGGGCAATTCGTTAGGACAACTAAAAGACCAGTACTGCGGGATATCATCTTGCGACATTTTGTAGAACGTTTCCTGCCGCACAGTCTCGCTTGATGCCATATAAACAAAGACTTAATTTGGAATACTGGAAACGAAACCAACCGCCCAATTCTGCTTCTCTTGCCGTCTGTCAGTTCACCTGCAGTCTCGGTGACACTTTCATCGGCAGAACTCTGTCACAACGGACGCTTGGACACGTTTGCAAGCGGTTGATACAAACAGTGACGTTACGTAGACTGAGAGATGTCCAGGGTCATGAATCTCAAAACAACTTATCATGACAACTGTACACATTATTGATCTACTTTTGTCGGTCAAGATGCCATTAATTGACATGAATCACAGGATATTCGAGGTTCAATGAAGCGACGATAGTCAGGTTACAAAATCCAATTTTGCGGAAGCGACGATTTCTGACTCCATTGGTTAAATTGCCGTAGAACTGATAACCCCTTAGTTTCTCCGCTAACTATTGTCAGTTGGAACAACCAAGTTTTGAAACCTTCCTTGACCGGATGCCCGAATGTGTTACGCCGTGGAGACCAAGATGATGGAACAATGCAATATGATTGAAATGACTGCGGCACGAGTAGGTGTGCTTCGTACTAGAATCAGAGGAATGCAGTTCCGCTCAGAAATCATCCAACCCCAATCCCTAGTACTCGGATTGGAATGGGAACGCAGCAATCATCAACCAAGTCGTATTGCGACAAACGGACAACGAGCGAGTGCGAGAGTAAGCGAATCTCGTGATCGAAAAAACAAACGAGCTCATAGTCTAAGTCTGTAGGATACAGCGTGATCAACTGGACGGTGAAATTTGGTCAATATCAGACATTTCCTCTACAATCCAACTGTATGTTCAAATCGGTGTCTTAGTGCCACACGCACTGTGACATTTGTTTTCCACGACTGCTAACTAGTGCATCTTTCCGTGCGAGAATTTTCACTTCTTTCCTTCACTTTTGAGTGGTTTGCACGTTGTCGAACTCGATGGTCATCGTTGCCTTCGTGCCTTAATGCAGATTTTCGTTATCGCATACCGGTACATTTCCTGTGCCACGTTAATCCAATACACGCCTTCCAAAACCCCGTCTTCTAACTTAACCAGTAGTAACTTGGCTGTTCACGAATTACAGAACCTATTCAGGAGCTCATTACGACTGGCCGTAGTCGACACACTTCGATTGGTGAGCCGAAGAAAGGTCACTTGGTAAGTCAGTCGCTTTTATGTATTTGTTGCACAATATATATTTTCATCGAATATATTATCGCAACATCATGTCATCTGATAGCAAGACACGTTCTACTAGCCCAGACTTAACTCTGAATGATGTGGATTTTCGCCCCATCCCATTCGTCCCTCATGATCCTGAGGTGTGGCTCACAGCACTAGATCTGCACTTTGCTCAAAGGAACGACAGAAACCAACGTATGATGTTCGCGTTCGCTGTGGAGACCATTCCTGCAACCAGTTGTCGTTTTTAAGGGGTTCAGGATATTCCATTTCGTACGCTGAAATCGGCCATTATTTACGCACTTCTCCCATCAAGAGAGAGATTACAAGAATATGGGGATCGGCAAAACAAGCCAGCTTTTTGTCTAAGTATACAGGGAATAGGAAAGCATCACTTCTAGAGTGAACACTGCCCGAAAGTTTAACACCCCATTACTCACAACGGAGGGGACTGCATCAGTTTACGATTGAAAATTTTCATTTTTATTCAGCTATTATTTTTAATTGTAGCCAAAGCAAACAATCGTCTGAAAGAATGCTAAACACACAGAATAGACGATATAATTAAGCAAATTAAAACCCTCACAAGAAATTGTAACCCTTATCCAGATTCGTAAAGTAATTTCACAATGAAGCAAACAAATAACGCCGAATTCTCCGAAACATTCATCCCACAATTCTATACACGAGACCACAGCGATACTCAAAATATCATGCACCATTCAATATGCCGAAATGTGATAAAAATACAAAGACAATAATTTCCACAAGCAATAAGTAAATTTCACAAATACTGCACAAACAGGAATGTGAGGAGAAAGCGAGAAAGAAAACAATATGCCAGGAATGCAAATCTTCACAGCTTATCAGACGACAGACTAAACGCTTATCACAAGAAAACCAGTCGTAGCTCTGTTTACAATATCAGATAAAAAATCAAAGTGAAGAAAAACCACACTAGCTCAAAAATGGCGCAATCGCAAGCAACATCTACCATCGAATCACTGTGCACAACAAGAAGCGGCCAAAGGAAAGAGAAAGAGAGAGAGAGAGAGCGGGAGAGAGAGAGCGGGAGAGAAGGAAAATGGTTTGTCGGGAATGCGAAGCGACGAAGCTCCGCTCACGGCCGAACATACTGCGAACCGATGTTCAACAATTATCCGTTTTGTTCTCGCCATCCCGGTAAAATTATGCATCCGAAAATGAGGGCAAGCATATGTGGTCATCTCAAAAATGTCGACATCGCATGAAACATCGACGACCGACACACACACGCACACAAACACGACCACGACCGCGACCACGACGACGACGGCGAGCCGGACTGAGCACGGACACCTCATCTTCTCCGCTCCCCGTCACACCAACTCCACCAGACGCAGTCGCATCATCCCACAGCGCACTG
>UZAN01052648.1:0-13112 GCA_900618425.1 Echinostoma caproni
TTACACCGGCTTGTAAACAAGCATGGTATCAACGTCACAACAATAATAACATTAGCCAGCTTTCCATCTAAGTAGTTGCTGATTGTAGTGATGGAAAACTGTTTATCGTATTCGGCTTTGAGTTTCATCCGAACAAACGACAGTGTTACGGTCGGATTCTCCTCAATCTATTACGACCACCATCACGACGAGACAGCATCTTGACGAGGTTTGATGGCTTTTGTACCTCTGTGACCCAAATAGCCACACAGGATGGCCTGCGTCAACGTAAAGATCTAGTCATGCTTGGAATGTCGAAGAGTAGAGGTCAGACGAATTCGTCTCCTGGTCCTTCAGGTTCGACTAGAATTTGCGTTTCAGTCGATAAAAAAAGGTGAAAGAGTAATCGATCCAAGTAAATGGGCCTCCAGTTCGCCTCACCCGCTGCATAGTGGCTAGGATGTTATCAGAACTAAAAGCTTTGGCTGATAACCCTAATCGTTTTCCTGTTTAGCATATCCGTCCACCAGACCCCAATGCATAAAAATGCTAGAAATATTTCCATCCTGCATCGGTCGTCGTTCAGGATAATCAGGACAGCACAGCCAATTGCATCGAGCGGGGTTGGTAGTGATAAGTGAGCTACTGATCAGATATCCTAACCTTTGTCTTCTGTAGCCAAACCTCTCCATTTTCCCCTTTCTTCCCATATGTAATAGTCCCTCAAGCGACTCGGATGTCGCTCGCCAAAAGTATTTTCCTAATGGCACTGACTTAGAAGGAGCCCTCGACAAACCGCACTGGTTCAGAGTGGGATAAATATAATCCGGAAGACTCCAGTGACTACAGAGAAGTTGAGTAATTATATGCACAGTACTATGTCCTCGACCGCCCACTTCAGCTCAATTCAAAGTTGAAATAAATGTCACTGCTTTCCACTTTTATGATATGTAACTCGTTTACACAATCTTTCGTGGTACTACACATCCGGGAACTATACTGTAAAGTGGCATCGGCGGTGCAACTGAACCTTTTCTCTTATCCAACATTCAATGGCACTGCGGATGGCACTTTGTAACATGTCTCCCGGATTCTTCAGGAATTCGCTGTAGAAACTCGTGGATCAATATTAGGGTAACCGTGGGTGGTATACTTCACCCATCTCAATATGTTATCCCACAGAGTTATCTTCGTTTGTGGATCACGGATAAAGGTAACTCATCCTTATCATCACCTGTCTCATTGACTAAACTATCAGGATTGAACGGATGCAATCAAAATATTGAAAGAGGCGCGATGAAGCTGAGTAGTGAAGGGAAAAGCTGCAAATGACATTGTTGCTAGTGGCATAGTGGATTGAATGTAATAGCCAGCCCGGGAAGGGGAGAAAAAACGTGATTTCCGTTAGCCATTGAATAGGTTCAAATTTGATCTTACCATTACTAGGAGGTAGGCGGCTCTGCCGTTGCCCGGCCCACTACCACGCCTGATCTATTCAAGCCTTTAATTGGTCCGCCACCCCAAGTTGCCGGTTTCCTCACAACATAAACAGGACAATACAAAACCACGAACGCTCATGCACCCTCGCTCGCTCTATGCACTCAGACTGTAAACACGCACTCACCACTCACACCAACATTCGCGGACTGAACCGTAATATTGATTCTGTACACCACTTTCTCCATTCTTCTCCGCTCCCCCATTTTTCGACCGGAACACGAATCTCCCTTTCATCAGACACTACCCACTTTCAATACCCCAACTACACTCTCCATTCCTCCTTTCTACCCAAAGCTGGTGTCTCACCAATCAGTCGCCGCCTCCAGGATCCCAAATTTTGACTTTTCCAATCGTGAATTTCAGCTGATGTGGCTGAAACTCCGATTTCCTTCCTTTAATCATTACTTTTGTATTCTTTATCGTTCCCCCAATAGCGGCGACTCTTCCACCTTTCATTTTCTACCTTCTAACATTGAACATTTGTTTGCAACCGACCCCAACTGCCACGTTTCCATCTCGGGAGATTTTAACGTTCACAATCAGGACTGGTTGGTTGGCACATTCATCTGCTACTTCTCCTTTGGGGCGCGAAGCCGATCACTTCTTCTTGGTCAACAACCTGAGCCAACTAATTAACCTCCCCACACGTGTCCCGAGCTTGCGATGGTGCCCACACCCTTGATCTAATTCTCACTTCGGTCCCTTCTTTCTTCTCAAACGTTCATACCCTCTCACCTCTTGGTTCATCAGATCACCGTATTGTTTCTTGTTCTATCAGGTTTTCAAACTCCGAGTCATCACTCACCGCGAGACGCACATTCTGGCGCTACAATTAAGCCAACTGAGACGGTTTCCGTGATTTCCTAGCTCCTTATTCCTGGAACGATTGTTGTTTCTCTTCGGATGTTTCCAAATACGCTTCCAACTTCACCCACGTTGTTCTTCAAGGTATGCATCTTTTTATTCTACACTTTTCCAAACCCGACAAACCCCAATCCCTGAGTGGTTTAACCATGCATGTGACCGTGCTGTGCACGGTCACAGCTCACCACCGAAACTTTCATCCTTTCTCGTTCCCCTATTTTGTGTTGCTGTGTCGTATTATCCGTTTTGACTAGCGATCTTGTCTTCGTCTCACTCGGTAACTCACTCAAAAAGTACTTTTGTTTATGGAGAAGTTTATTCATTCGGACTGGATGGGGTCTAGACAGACCCGGTCCAATCGGTAACATTTGCCGACCGAAACCAACCATTGTCGGGTTCCTAATGGAGTGCGATTGGTTAGATTTAATGGAAGCTAAAACGGATTCACTTGAAGTTTAAAAGGTATAGTTTGATCGGAATCTCCTTTTGATTGGCTGTCTGAAAGCTGTGTCGCGGTACATGCGTATTGCTGTTCGTTCTCACCGCACAATTAAATACCATCCTCTCAGCAAGTGTCCCATCAATTTGGATCGCCTAAGGACGTGATCTGTTTAACGGCACCTTGTTGGAAGTTTCTACTTCCACCAGTGTTAACCCTCTGTTCTTATTTGAAATCTCGATATCAGCGTGTAGTCAGTTTCAATCTTGTGACTGTATGACTTCTATGACTTGAAAGACACGTTGTTTACCAGATTAACCTTAGCTGTGCACGCTCAATCGCGGAATCGTCACTTGTCCCGCTTAGTCCAACTGTCTTGTTGCACGTGTAAACCTTACCTTGCAGGTTTCGATCCATAAAACCGTAGTCCCGAGTATGTCTTCTTTCTCGTTCAGAAAAATATTAGGACATTTGGTCCTCACTGTTCCTACGAGTGTTGGGGTAATTTGTGTGTAGTTATTGCAAATGACACGTGCTATCTAAAAGCGCATTCAGAAGTCGTAGCGATTGTCTTACACAGTTTGAAATCTTCGTAATTATTCATTTCTTCATGCTGTTTTGACGCATCTTCATTCTGTTTGTCTCTGAACTGTATCCGACCTCGTACGTGCGTCGATTTATGGTGAAATCCGTTGTGAGGAACTTTCTGTGACGTGCGACGGTGTCTTGTGTCACAACGATCGCATTGATGTGCCCCCAGCATTGAGTGTAACTGCTCTACATGACTTGCACTCGGGTCACCTTCGCATTGAAAAGATGAAGTCTCTCTTACATGTTAGTGGACCGAATTAAATTATGCCTCGAACTGTATTGATAAATCCTGTGCTGACTGTATACACCAATAGACTCCGTGCTCAACATCTTCCGAGTCATGGCAACGAACACATGTGGATTACTGTGGTTCATTCTTCAGTAAATAATACGCATTAGCGATTGCCGATTCCTATTCCCGTTGGACCGATCTACTTTACTACATCATGTAGTGCACAATTTACCATTCGAGTTCTCAGGAATACCGTTCAGTAGAGATGGTATCCCTCACGCTGACATGACTGATAATAGGAGCCATTTAACTGCTAAGAAAGTTACGAATGGTTGAACCGTATGGGTTATCGTCACGCTTTAACTCTACCCCGTTATCCATAACCCAATGGTGCAGCCGAAACAATACAGAATATTAGTACAGCCTTCTGCGTAGCCTGAAACAGCTCTGCTACATAGAGGCATACAAACACAGCTGTCTTTTGATCTGTACAACCGCGTGTGCATCTATGCGTTGAGTGCAAGGTAGATAGATAGGAGTGATATAGTCTGGGGATAGCCCAGTTGATGCGATTGACGCAGCCAATAAATACTGCCAGAGTTTGGTTTCACCCATAAAGAAATCTACGCTAATGTGCAGTCATTTTAACTTCTAGTTGCGTGCAGTCGTGAGACCGAGAAATCAACTGGAGCCGTTTGATAATCTGGCTGTTTATTGTACGAGAATTCATGATGTACTGCTATTTTCGTCTCCGGCTCTTCATTTGATTTTTGTTCCAATACATAGAATTAATTTCAAAGGGTAAACGAGTTTACTGAAAGAGACCAATGTGGGTTGTGATTGTTTCCGGGACACGAGAGGATTCATCCACTTCGCTATTTTATCCAAATGAGTAACCAAAAGACAGCAACCAAAACCGGCGCACGAAAGTGCATGGTTATTGGTTGTAAAACTGAAACTTCGATGTGGGAATATGCATAAATCAAATCAATTGTGGTCGCTTTTTGGCCACTCGCTAATGTTACATATAAATCCTTTACATGTGGAGGTGGATACCTGTCCAGGGCCGCAAAACGGTTCACAGTAAGCTTAAAATCACCACAAATTCGAATGGAACAATCTGGTTTGCTCACCGGAACTATCGATGTTCACCGTTCCCAGTAATAAACTGGTTTGATTATTTCATCCTTTTGTAATCTCTTCAGTTCTTCTTCTACCTTCGATCTGAGTGCGTAATGCAAGGAGTGTGGTCTGATGAGACGCGCTTGTGCACTGTTATCCAATTTGATATTTTTTATTACACACCTTCGTGTGACGGACAGCAGACGCGGAAAGCCCCATAGTCACGAGGACCTGTTGTTCGGTGATGGAGACCGGTAACCTAAGCCCGGGGACTTGGAGTGGCGAACCATATAAGGCCCGATAGGTTAGGCGTGGCATGGAACCGGACGACAGCCTACCACCAAAGTTGGGTGGTGGTCGGGATCAAACCTCGGACCATAGGGTTTAAAGCACGCCTGTGACAGAGACTAATGATTGGAATCCTTTCCCTTATCCCAAGCTGCCATCAAATACACCAGCTTGTTTGGACAGTACCGCTTTTTCAAACGAGTGTGAAAATAAAGTTAGCGCAGCGCAGTACAGTTCTCATGCAGTGTACTTACCGTCAATCAAGAGCAGTCTCATACTGTGTGTTACCAGTCTGCTTCGGTCTTAGGTCAGCTAGCAATGCAGGCGGTGAGATTTCCGATGTAATTTATGATGGACCGCAATGGCCCATTAACATTAACAACGTATAAGTCTCAAATTTCGAAACATGCCCATACTCACATGTAGAGCACAACTATAAGCGAACAACTGTTTTCATAAATGTACCATTAGTGGCAACCATTCAGTTAATCATAAAACATCTTTCTGATAACATTAATTTGGGGATGCCAACAGAAGCGTTACGCGAAATCTGACTCCGGTGTTCATATAACGTTCAGTTTCTTTTCAACGGAACGGTTTACCGACAAAAGGACAAAGATGGGATTAACAATAGAACCCCTTTTGGTGAATTTTTCATGGCGATGCTGAAGAATATTCAATTGAAAGGCACCGTTACTAGTCTCCATAAATGTAGTCGGTTTGTGGACATACTTTGCATAACTGACTCAAACCGCGTACGGGGATCAACTGCTAGGAAAGCTCAACACCGCACACAAGACCATAAAATTTACAGAGATGGAAGCAAATAATCGAATACCGTTTCTAGATGTACTCCCCGTTAGAAGAGGTGAGGTGTAAAAAAACATGAAATGGCCAATACACGATTTTTTTTTCACTTATGTACCGAATAAGCTGAGGAACCTGATAAAATGTTTAGTATCTAGAGCTCGGATAACCTGCTCACAAGCAGCATTGGAAGATGAACTTCAGTTTATTTCCCACATGCTCAGAAGTAATGGTTGCTCAGACCGTTTCATTAAACGAAATATGATGGAAGAAGTACCCAAAGTACACACTGATAGGGTAGAAAAGAAGGACTTGTTCATTAGTCTTCCTTTTAAGGGTGAAGTTGCGGATGAAACCCTCATAAGACGACTGAATGGAGCGGTAAGAGCCACATTCAACTCCGCACACCTACACCGCTGTTTCAAAAGTTCGCCGCTGATAACCATACGGAATAAAGACAAACTACCAATGTTGACCGCTTCAATTATTGTTTACTCGACCGGATGCGTAATCATGTGGTATAATCATATGGCACGGCAGTTATATAACCGCATGAAAAAACAACATCCGCGCTGGGAGAGCCAAGGTGGTTCCGGATCTATCACAAGTGTGATTCTTGTCCACTTGGTAGACACTGGTCATCGTGTTAAGCCAAGCGAAGCATTCCGCATTATTTATCAGGTTCCCGAACCGGTCTAAATACATGCTTACACTGGTCATAGAAGACACCTGTATTTAACACTTGACCCACGAACCATGTACCCAGAAGCGCCTTATTCCAGCTCTCCATCACCCCTGGGTGCGCGAACCCGCCCAATCCTCCTCCCCCTGCCAGCACAAAAAGTTTCACCCAACAACACCGATGCCTCAGAACTGATTAACACAACCAACGTGATATAACTGAAAAACCCCGGAAGCAGAGATCTGAGAATGCGATGTTCAACTCAAACACGCACAAAACAAAGTGAATGACTGCTCACATTTTACTGCTTTCTGCCCAATCCCTCATATAAACTATAACGGCATCATTATCAAAAACAATTGTTTGCCTGTTTTGTTTTAAACATGAAAGTCACTGAAGAGAGACAAATATCTAATTTTTTGTCCACCAAGGGCGGCACACGTCCGAACCATCCGGCTACGGAATATTTTGGACCCCAGCCCGGAAGATGAGAGATGCCTACTCTACCTAATCGCTCTGTGCATTTCTGCATGCCTCGTCTCCACGTCATCTGCCGGCCTCCAAGTAGCTTTCTCCAGCCTGCAACAGCCACTGCGAATAAGGCACGATGCGTCGGACGTACGCAAAACGTCCTAACCAACAGAGCCTATTGAGCTGAATTCGATGCGATAGCGATCTCTTGTTCGATGCATTCCCAAATACCCGATGACTTACTAACCCGCTCACTTCATCCCACTTGTCGAAAACCACTAGGCGACCAATGTCTTTTACCCACAATTTGAAGGTCTCAACCGTAAAGCAGAACTGATCGTACAGTGGCGCAGTATACGCCACTTGTCAACTTCAGTGAAACGTCACGTCGCCGCCACAGGTGTTTAAGTCTTGCATACGNAATTCCTGACCGTTTAACTTCAAAACAGAACTTGGTGACACCCAGTTTTGTAGCATCTCTTTGCACTTTGAAGGTGCAAAGCGCGTGCCGAACGGAGCGACAGAACTTGCTAATCGTCAAGTGCTCTTTGTGCATCCTCCATACATTCGAACAAGCAAACGATCTCGTCAGCGTACTTCAAATCGCTCAGCTTTTCTCCAGCTGCCCATTCAATACCTACATTTTGGAGACCACCAAGTGTTCTCCAGTATTTCGTCTATGACGAAATTGAGCAGGAATGGCGAAAGAGGACACCCTTGACGAACACCGCTGCTAGCTACGAACGACCTACCCAGGTCGTCGTAGATCCTCACGCTACCAGAAGTATGCAAGTAGAATGAACACAGTATGTTCACGTACTTCTGCGGCATTCCTTTGCGAAGGAGCGAATCCACAAGGGATTCACGATCACCTGATTCGAAGACTCCTTTTAGGTCAAGGAACACGACAACCGTTGGTCGACGGTGCGTATGGCGTAGCTCGAGGACTTCACGTAGGGTGAAAATTTGGTCGATACAGCCGCGACCTGATCGAAATCCTGTTCGCGGATGTTCGTTTCCCTAAACGACGTGAGACGTCGAAGCATGTGGGAGGCTAGTAACTTGGTGAGGATCGGGATCAAACTGATTCCACGGTGGTTTGCACAGTCGTTGCGAGATCCCTTCTTAAAAATTGGAACGATCAGTGATCCACTCCAAAACAACAGAATGCGCTCGTGTGAACAGATGTCACGCATTACATCGGTAATGAAGTCTACGAGGTCACTGTCCCCCCTCCCCCCATCTTGAAAAGAGTGGGAGGGACGCCGTCCGCCCTTGTTGTTTTTCCTTTCTTCAGGGCTTCGATGCAAGAACGAATTTCTGCTGCAGTAAGAGGTACAGATGACACTGACCACGGAGCCTCACCTACACCGGAAGAGGTAATCTGGTTAGCGCCTGGCTAGCTGAACTGTTCGTTGAAGTACTCCGCCCAGCGGCCGTTGCTTCCTATTCTGAATAGCTTTCCCACTTTGTCACAGATTGTTCCATTAACTGTGGTGCAACGACCTCCCGTATTGCGTATCAGTTGGAAAAGTCTTTGACTATTTCCTGATGCAGCCGCTAGTTCCATTTCACTAGCTGTTGTTGCCCATCAGTTCTCACGGTCTTTCTTAAGGCCCCTTGTCAGTTCACATTGCAGACGTCAAACGGAATGTATTGCTCGCCTAATCTGATCTCATTGTTCATCTACACTACAACTCCGTAGTGCGTTTAGCCCTTGCCCTAGTTCTGATTCAAAATGCGCACGAACGGCTGGGTCAGATAAGCAATGATCTACCAATCGAGTTTGGTGGCGTTTTATGCGACCAGTGAGTTGGAGTGAACTGCATCAAAACTTAAGCATGATCAGATTCAGCGCAAGTGGTCCAATAGGACCAGCCGTTTTGTACTGAGCCACGCCAACAGTAGCTTACTGCCGTGGTCGATATGAGTTGGTGTGCCTGTTGAATTTGAGCGTCACGTTGAGAACTGTATCGGAAGTTGGTGCTGGATAGGAACAGATGGCCTGCGCAGAACTGAAGAGGTAAATCGCCATTATCTGTTCACTGGCAGGGCGGAGCACAATGACCGCCTAGGTAAGTTTTCGATGCGCTCATGTTTCCAACTTGAGCGCTAAAATCACTCGCGAGAACAACTTTATCGGCTCAATCGAATGAGTCCGGTGAGTTTATCATAAAAATCGTCCTTTTGTGCGTCAGAACTGCAGTTGGTCGGCGCAAACCCTGCAATGATGAACTAACACCTTTTTATGTTGCTTCCTTTCCGGACGCTGAAAGACCCCTGGAGCTGCATCACACGTATGCGACTGTTGACGGGGATCCAATCGAGTAGTGCGGCTTCGGCTGGATTGTTGAGTACAATGTCCACACCACGCTGGCCTACTGAACGGACTTCGTCATCACCTAACGCGCGGAGGAAAAACCTCGAAGACAACCCGGTGCACTTAAGTGGCTCACAGTACTAGGATCCCGGATTCGCGTCTCCGATACGCAGCAGACATCAATCCCCAGAGTCCATTGTACGCGCCAGAGACACTTGTTGACCTATCTGCATGAAAAAGCAACAACCAAAACCGACGTATGAAAGCTCGAGGGTAAAGGCTGTAAAGTCTGAAACTATTCACCAGCTACCTTCCCGTGAGCTCGTTCCGGTTAAGGCTGGGAAAACTCCGCGGTCAGAGTGGTATGCCATACTGACATCGAAATTTCCCTCTAACTCGGTTACTGTCCTTAGGATTGGACAAGAAGTATTTAGGTGAACGACATGCAAATTTAATAAATCTGACGGATAATTTTCGACAAGTCCACACTATGGATCATCCGTCAAGAAAAAAATTTCAAAAGGATACTTTGTGATAATTGATACATTTTACTTAGCGACAGAACCAAATTGATCATATCGCCATTCCAGACTGCAGCTCTGAGTGATTAACACCCGCGGATACGAACGATGCTGTTCCAAACCAGATTCTGCTTCAGCCCGATGAACTGCCGAATGCAGGTACCAACAGTACGATGCAATCGACACTGAAGGCTAACCAAGGAAACCATTAGAATATGGATCAAAACAATGATGGATTCTAGAATACAACTCAAACAAACAAGACTTCCGCTGCTCTGTTTGACGCTCGTAGCGCCATTCATCTAGACGCTATGATTGCGAGCAGTCACTTCTTCAGCAGCACGGGGGAAAATGGTAGCAGTGTTGAGAATAGAAATGCAAATTGATAACTAACTAATTGAAAGAGCAGAAAACAAAAACCCGGCGGCACAGCAATTCACATCGAAGGCCGCCCTCAGTGATGAAGGTTATTCTAACAGTGCATCCATCAGTAGCTGTTAGTAAAACCTTTCTTCAGCTGAACTATTCCAAGGGGATAAGAGCCCTCCTGAAACGGATGCTACACGGGTAGTCGTGCTCCTCAAGGATGTCCCTCTGCTGTTTAGCACTGCAATGGATATGCTTCTGGAAACAGCTAACCAGAAACGAGAATACCTGGTACCTGGTACGCACTATGCAATCAACACTGCCGTGTAGCTGTTTGCTGTTTATACCTGCTACCTGACCGTTGGTCCAGCTCCCGACCTCGACTGGAGATAGCGAAAGTAGCCGGATTTCGTAATTAAGCGCTACATTTCAGATATTTGCTTGTTTGCGAAGGACTGCTACAAGGAGCTGCGTTTCTTATCCGACAGCGAGTAACCTTACGACGCGTCATTCATAACTGTTATCGGTTAAACACCTTTTGATAATTAATGTCATCAAATAACTCATTTTCGATGATTAAGAGCGTTCTAATCAGTGCCAGGAATAAGCTCAAGTTCACGGCGAGATAGAAAAACAACGTGAAAATATAGGGCTAGTAGATTAGAAACGGGACAATTGTCCACCTTAAGGCGGAAAACTAAAATGGGGATGTTTTGCAATGTAGCTCATTGTGGCCACCTACTACCCACCTGAGGTGCTCCGAAAGCACTAAAATTTTGGTGCCGTGCCACGTGAGAAGTGGTCGACCGCACCAAGTTCCGGTTTCCGCTAATAAAAAACGGGTCGTGGCCAGAACAGAGTTAACCGTTAGCTGCTCGTTACAAAAATGTGCTATGAAAAATAAATCGTTCCGGTATGCGCTGTGCCATGCTTAATAAAATGCGCTGCTCCGGAGTATCGGTCTCAGGATCAGTACAGCCCAAGTTCGGTCACCAAAGGTAGATGCCATTAGTAACACTGCTCTTGTGCCTACTCAATTCCTCGTAACCCTAGCCAGAACATCTCTCGCCATCTGAATACTACCAGTCCTCCATACTTTACTTAAATGGCCTACTAGAATGAATGACCAAAAGTATCATAGAAATAAGCAAGGTTATTGATCGCACAAACTAAACCATCGGTCGCAATTTAAAATCTGACTATTGCTCATGCCATCTTTGACATTCATCAATGACTTAGACGTAACAGATGACAGTGACCCCGCGCAACTCCAACATTCACTGGGAGCGCATGGTACCTGCTGCACTATTACCAGAGCNGGAGCAAGAATTATCGGGAGAAACGAACTAAGAGCTGGTTTGATAAGGAAACCGAGTCGGCGAGGCTGAGCAGGCCACATTGAGCGTGCAAAGGTCTCAGTGAGAAGACTGACTTCAGTGATACTCTATTAGCGGGCAGCGCTGGTAAATAATCAAAACTCTGAAAGACAATAGCAACAGACTAGGGATTTAACTCGCTGGAATGAGGAGATCGCTACNGAACATGAAGGATACGCGTTACACGCAGAAAACAGAACAATCCAAATAGGCCAAAATTTATTGTCATAAAGCAGTATCAATTACTTCAATTTCTTCTTCGGACGCAAGTTGCTAGTGTGTCCACATTTCCGTTTTCGGCAATTGGTGGCCTTCGGATGAAGTCTGGCGTAGCACTTTCGGCAAATCATTTTCTCACAATTGTATTTCTGAGCCAACAAGCGCAGGGTGGGTTCGATAATACCACCTCGCAGACGCAGAACGAGATGAAGTGTAGACTCCTTCTGTATGTTGTAGTCCGAGAGCGTTCGACCGTCTTCGAGCTGCTTTCCAGCGAAAATTAGACGCTGTTGATCAGGAGGAATTCCTTCTTTATCTTGAATTTTTGCTTTTACATTCTCGATGGTGTCCGAAGGTTCTACCTCAAGCGTGATGGTCTTCCCAGTCAAGGTCTTAACGAAGATTTGCATCGTGACCGAGAGTGAAACCGCCTCGTGTAACGCGCTCCTCTCTTGTAACTGGTTAAAACAAATTGTGACTTTTTACGGTACCTCTCTGATCAGACATGAGTTTTGTCACTCACTGCGAAATTTTCCTACAGAATCATTTCTATTGTTCAAAAGTTGTTCAGTTCGTGTTTAATAATCGAAAGTGTCACACCAAATTGACCGATATATCAAATACTGGCATTAAGGGTTAAGCTACATTGTCAAAGTAAGATGAAAATAAAAGAAACGTATCTACGGATGACATGAAGATTGTCTGGATGATTGTATCATAATACCATAGCAAAGCGATATGGAGGTCAACTGATCCAAAAAGAAACAGTTTAGGCTTTACTCTACTGCTTCGTGTACGAGACCGGAGGTTAGCACTCTTCTATATAAATGAAATAAACCATTGTCTTTTTACTTCTTTTGCCAATTATTGAATACATAACTGTACACCCTTCAGGAAAGGGGCCGTACAAAGGCTGCCTGGGAAGACGAGCGGCGGTGGAGCGGTTAGAACCCGGGAATCCCTGGTCACATATTGGTGACTGAACCACTTGGCCACCACCGTCGATGGGTGGATCCAATTTAGGAATATTGCGTTCACGGGTGGTAATTTTACTGTCGAATAACTAAGAACGGTTCGGAAAGGGCACAATCGTGACCGAAAAGTTGGCTACTAGACTGAATGATGGAATTCCGTCTGTCACTTTCGAAAAGGGAAAACTATTGGAATGAATTCGACATTTTAAGAGAAAATTCATGGTCTGGGGTGACCGAGAGCTTACTGGAATCAATTTCTCAAGCAGAACTGAGATTCATATTCTGAGGCAGTATGACCGTGCGAAGAATTTCATAGACCGCGCAGTACCGAATGAGAACACGTTCTAAGCGGAGAAAGTAA
>UZAN01052656.1:0-17370 GCA_900618425.1 Echinostoma caproni
ATCGCCTCCTCAATTAGCTCACCATCGTCTGCACGATCAAGCTGTCTGCGCACGTTATGAGGAGAAGCTGGGACAGGAGCTAGGAGAACCGCGACACAGTGGAGTAGACCAACAGTGGAATCAGATTAGATTTGCGATGCACTCGGCTCAAAACTTTGATTGGAGGATTGAGCCCGAAGTTCCCCGAAGGCATTGGATCTCTCAGAAGTCAGTAATCCTAATAGATCAAAAGCGAAGGATCCCAATCTGTCAGGATCAGCATAAGGACCGGTGTTGTCTGCAACGTCAACTCAGAAATAGCCTTAAGAAAGAGCATGAAAATTGGTGGGCCGAAATCGCTAGTGAAATGGAGGTAGCTTCTACATCAGGGAATAGTCAAAGACTACTTCACCTGATATGCAGCACCGGAGGTCGTCGCATACCGGTCAGTGAGATCATTTGCGATAAAAGTGGACAAAGCATCCACAATAAAGAACAACGACTTGATCGCTGGGCAGAGTATTTTAGTGAACAGTTCAATTGGCCCAGTGCTAATGTGGTCATCCCACCAATTGCGGCGGAAACTCCTTGGGTGGTAACATGCGAGCCCCCATCAGAATCGGAAGTACTAAGCTGCATTCAACCATTAAAGAAAGGAAAGGCTGCGGGACCTGATAGGCTTCTCCTTATTCTTTTCAAGGTGGGCGGAGATTCTCTTATCGACTCAATTACTAGCTTACTTCGCAGTATTTAGATGGACGAGCGTATCCCTTTGTCCTGGGGTTAATCGATGATCGTCCCTATTTCAAGAAGGGATCACGCGACGACTGCGCTAACCACCGTGGGATTAGTTTAGTTCCGATAATCACAAAAGTGTTGAATTCTGTGATATTTCGCCGCCTGACACCTTTAAAGGAGAAGAATATCCGCGAACAACAAGCCGGATTCCGACCAGGGGGCGGGTGCATCGACCAAATCTTCACTCTGCGTCAAGTCCTCGAACTGCGTCACACATCGTCAGCCAACAATCGCAGTGTTCATTGACCTAAAATGAGCTTTCGATTCAGTTGACCGTGAAGCTCTTCTGGGGTCGCTGCTCCGCAAAGAATTGCCGCGGAAGTATGTAAACCTATTGCGTTCGTTATATCTACATACTTCTGGTAGCGTAACGGGCTACGGTGAGCTAAGTAAATCGTTCGAAACCAGGAGCAGTGTCCGTCAAGGGTGCCCTATTTCGCCATTCCTGTTCAATTTCGTCGTAGACGAAGTACCGGAGAACGCACTTAGTGGTCTCCAGAACGTAGGTATTGAATGGGCAGCTGGAGAAAAGCCGTGCGATTTGGGGTACGCTGATGATATCGTATACCTGTTCGAATCTATGGAGGACGCGCAATGCGCTCTTGACAGACTAGCAAGTTCTGTATCTCCTTTCGGCATGCGCTTTGCACCTTCAAAGTGCAAAGTGATGCTACAAGACTGGGTGTCGTCTACCCCAGCGCTGACGCTTGATGGACAAGAATTAGCTGTAGTGGAATGTTTCACCTACTCAGGTAGCTGCGTTACAAATGATGGCAGCATAGTCAATGAAGTAACCGCCCGCTTTTCCAAGGCTCGAACAGCTTATGCAGGATTGAAACACCTCTGGTGTAGACGCGATGTATCGTTGAAACTGAGAGGTTATGTATACTGCACCAGTGTGCGACCAGTTCTGCTTTATGGTTGCGAGACCATAAATTTGCGCGTGGAAGATATTCGTCGTCTTGAAGTATTCGACTGCAGATGTTTACGTAGTTTGGCGCGAGTTGGATAGAGCGAGATTGTAAGCAACTCTNTTGTCGTGCATTTGGTAATGATTCGATGGAGAATTCATTGTCCCATGGAATTCAGATTAGTCGGCTTCGCTGGTTAGGACACGTATTGCGCATGTCCAGCCATCGTCTGCCGTACCGCGCCTTATTCGCAGTTGCAGTTCCAGGTTGGAAGAAACCACGTGGTGGTCAACAGATGACATGGAAGCGAGGCATGAAGAAATGCACAGAGCGATTAGGTGGAATCGGTGTCTCCCGTCTTCCAGGTTGGGGTCCGAAAGACTCTACAACTGGTTGGCTGGAGGCATTAAAGGATATGGCGACTGACCGACAGCAGTGGCGCTCTTGTTGTCATTTCTTGACAAGGCAGAATGCTTGAGAAAAGCATGCATGAACACTTAGATTTTGTACTGTGTGTGTTGAACATAGAGGTTATTTTTCTTTGCCTCCCTCCAAGTAGGCCCAATCCCTCACCATCTTATGCTTTATCACTTGATTTGTGTACATTGTGAGCTTGGCAGCGTTCAGTGAAGCTCGCTTCATTGTATCTCGCTGTACGATGATGATGATGATGATGGTGGTGGTGGTGAGTGAGTGAGCAAATAGCTGCTTTCGGTTTCACTCACTTAGTCAATTGCTTTCCGTGTATCTATCACATTTTTGCATGATCAGTTGCTACACTCTATGTTACCGCCTTATTTGTCTCTATATGAAGTAATGTCATTATATTGACAGAGAACCAGTTACCCGCCCAGGTGACACAAGATCTTCTCTCCACGAACTCAGAGAGGCTGAGGCCGACGCGGTCTGAGAAGCGAAGGGGTTCCGACCAGCGGCTGTAGCGATTTAGCGGTATGGATCAATCCACTATTCTATTGGAACCTAATATGGTTTTCCATCCCAAAGTGACAGAAGTTGAGTTTCCAGTTATCATACCTGAACCGTAGATCCATGAATAATTTTTGTTATCGTTAGAAGGTCACCAACAAAAGCGATACGTAACGCGCCCGCCGAAGTGCTTAAAATAAAACAACCCATTAAAACTGCGTATCAATCTTAAATTAAAGGCGTAGGCATCGCACTAGTTAGCCTCGACATTGGACAACGCTTCACAAAGTTGAATGACCGTTACGGAGAGCTAATAACACTAAACGGCAGCGCCGCGAACAAATTTCTCGTTTCGCTTATTGTGTGAATAGGATTTGATGTTTTTTACGTTGAATATCTATACCGGGTTCGGCTGTTCACCAATTACATCTTCCTCGTTTCCCATTCATTTTACTCTACTGAATGGAGTTCAGTCGGTCAGGAGCACAGTTAATCACGTTATTTTCAATAACAAGTTCAATAGTACGATCAAATGATCAAAAGTGCAAGGCACACGAATGAGCGTACGATGTCCTTCTCCGATCAGACTCACACGTTAAAAACACGGCGTTCACATGCAGCGTTGCGAGTTATTTGAATTCGGTTTCAGCATGATCTAAGAGAAGAACAAACATTTGCCCTTACTCAGCTAATGCGTTGCTCTGTCATGACTCCTATAGTCGTATCTGGCAAAGGGTAAGCACGCGAATTAACTGTTTGCAGTTTTTTACAAGCCTTCGTTATCACACAAGTACTATAACAAAAAAAGTCCTAGGAATTTTAACAACCTCATTAGTCTATCGTCATTCTGGAGGGTTTGATCATCCATATCTCAGGGTTACAATTGCCGGTTTCTATCCATAATCATGCCGCACGGGATTCGTATGTTCTGCTGATAATCGGAACAAGGCGTACAATAAAAAATGGAGCCATCGTGAGCAGTAGATCGTGTATCCAGGCAATGAACTATGTGCACCGATAAAACGCCGGTTCAACACATTTTCGAGAGCTCATATTTACGAATTTATGGATTTGGATGGGCTAAACTAGTTGAGGTGATGATGATGGTCTACGTGAGTTTCCGTTCTAACACCAATGGTAATTCGATCATAGTGTGGAACCCTGTGGTCCTGGGGATACACAACAAATTAGAAAACCGCCTGCATAAGATTAATAAAGTCTATCGTTTTGTGTTCATAATGACTACAAAACTGGATTTCATTTAGTACTCAGTTTAAATACACGTTACGACCTGATATACACTGTTACATCTTCATTGTGGTGACGCAGTGATTTAGTTGATGTCACCGGTGTGCTTTGGACTCTATGGTTCGAGGTTAGGACCCGGTCATCGACACCAACTTTGGTGGTAGATAGCTTTCGTGTCTTCAGGTTCAAAACCACGCCTAACCTAGTAGGGGCTTATGTGGTTTGCTACTCCAAGTAACGGGGTTTAGGTTGCCGGTTTCCATCATTGAAACGGCAGGTTCATATGATTATGGGGTTTACCTCATCTATTGTGCAATAAAAAGTAAACTGGTAGTAGTGCTTCACCAGCCCCCTCCCTCTGTAGACGACTTGTTCTACCTTAAGAAGCTCCCGTGTCTCACTAGTGTTAGATAATTTGACAATGAAACCTCTCGTCATTCAGTGGCGAGTATGCAACACTTGATACGTATCGTAACTCACAGTAATGGAGAAGTTACAGACACATACATGGAAGTAGTGTGTTCGAATTCAGCCATCACCCAACCTGACTATTACACTTATTGCTCTCCACAGGCAGTCTTTGGATGTTTCCACTTTCTTTCGTTAAACATTGACTGTGTCAAGTTACACTTAATCACGGGATATCAACGATGAAAAAACAACTTTACAAAGACAAACTGGCTGAAAACATTCACTTAGACCATTTCTGAGGGTCGTTGTGAAAACCGGTACCGTATTTCATGCTTCAACACCCCCGGAAAGTGAAGTGTTTCGAGATCTTTTAGGCAGTGAGCTGTTAGAAGTTCTTTGGTGGTCTCAACTTTCGTTCTGAAAGGTAAAAATTATCCACGATGGGATTCAGCACAAAACACGCAACGCAAAGAACGCCTATTTCTCGGATATATCCGGCTTACCAAAATATGATATTCAGTACACGGAACCACTCCGGATGGATGCAACTGACCACTTCTATCCCATAGGGCCAATCCATAACATCATTTGGACGTGTGTAAACCACTGAATCCCCCAATCTGAATCCAACATGATAGCGAATTTTACACCGAATCATTCCGAAATAAGAACTATCAATCATAGTAATAGTGACTTCTCAGGTGTCCAGGCAAATTCTATTCGCAGACCAACAGGAAGATGGTGAAAACCCTATTTAGTGGTTGGCCAAATTCTGTGAACAATCAAGGCCTTTCGCGGGAGATCGTTGATCAAGTAAAAACCCGTTATGACCTCAAACCTTTTTGCCGGTTGTCCGAAGCCGTTTTCTCACTCAATAGATCTTCATCTACTTACCGTCAAGTGATAGCTCTTATATCTGCGACCTGAAGACGCTTTTCATATGTTTGTTGTAGAACTCCTCAACCTTAACAAGCATTTCGCTAAGCATAGACAGGACAGCACACTCGAAAGCACGGGAACACAATACACAGAATAATGTTTGCCACCACGGAATGGTTCACACTTGATGGATTGACGATTTGATTGAGGGCCATTGGTTGTAGGGATTTCATTCGGAAAGCAGCTATGCAGCAAAATTTTCCAAACATGCCATATAAACAACTTGAGAATCGTTCGAATCCATGATTTGCACCTTTAGCCTACTGTTTCAGTGATACCAGGAATAATTGTATCTAGTCAATATACAATGCGATATTGTCAAGTACTGAACAAACCAATGCATTATTGACGAGATGAAACGTGATAGTGCACCAAGTTTTATTACTATGTTCATTGTAACGGTCTGACTCCAAATAGGGGCTGGATTCTGACGTCACAGTGCCTAAGTAGATTGATGTTCTGCACGTATGTATTGGACAATTAGATTAACCAAAGTCCACTAGATGGCGATTAGCACCAGTGATTATTTGATAAACTTCCTTTCTATCACCATGCTAGGATAACTCGTCTGAGACAGGATATGGTTCACACGTAACGACCTCGGTTTCGGGACATCATGATGTGATCGTGCCATGATGCCAATTTTTGTATGAGTGAAAAGAGAAAAACGAAGATAGACACACTCACGAGAGGAATGGATGTACTAAACTGATAGCGCACTCGTTTTGGGAAGTGGAACGAGCACGTGTGGAAAACCACAGCGGACTACTGAGAAACGGGGTTTGGAGATAGCGAAAACAAATGAGTAGATTCATTCGCAAACAGACCACCCGAGAATGGGTTTGACAAACACGTGAAACTTTTTGGGATTTTGCAGACAGTAATGAGTGATATATGCGATAACAGACGGAGTGCAGGTCGGTTTCACGATTCACCAACCTAAAACGATGATTGTGAATTATTCCTGGGCATTAACTCCGGAAGAAAGTCTGGGTGAGGAAACTTTCACTTCTATGAGATATCAATTTCACACGTATTTTAGTCTGGACTTTGGGAGAAACGAATCACGGCACAACAATTGTTATGACAAAATACTGGCGGGCGATTTTCTTTTGGGTGGACTACTGACATGTTGCCAAGGGATAAAATGTGAATTTTCCTTGGGAGTTTACCACCGGAGCCTTTAGCTAATCAGTCTGACTAGCAAACCACTGGTAGGGCGTGTGAAAATCCCAATCCATGGGGGACAGGTGTCCAGTCAGACGCTCTCTAGGTGGGGTCAAACGTCCCATAAACCTCAAAGCCCGGTAAAGCCGGTGATCACCCCACCACCTAGGTGTGTGTGCGATTCATTTGCCTCCTCTTGGTTAGATTGGAAGCAGGATTTTCAGGCAACTCCAATAGGCGAATTGACCGTGGTTCACTAACCCGGTTATAGTCCTAGATATTGGTTCTTTCCTTCTGCGTTTGGTAGGAAGACACGGCAACATGAATTCAACGAGTAAGACTTCCTCAGCAGAGGCTATTTGGGATGCTTAGTCTTATGGGAGCATTACGCAGGATGCAAGGGAAGGATGACCAGTCCCAACCCAACACCCATCAGGACCACAGTGAGACTCCCGACGGTCACCATTTCCCATCAAATATATTATGACCTAAGTTTGTCACGTACTGGAAACTAGCCATCAATAGAAAAGCTAGGCACCTGGCAGGACGTCTCATGATTTGCGAGTGTATTGGCAAGCAACCAATAGTCACGGCAAAACTAGGTATTCTCCACCCCGCTTCCCATGAATAGACAGCTCGTGTGAGTAACAGGGCCTAGATTTTCGGGGTCCGTAGCCAAAAAGTAAGCTATAGTGGCCACAGGAGTTCACTACGTCTACAATTCAGCACGAAGAACTGAGTTCAGTTTCTCCCGAATTGAATCCAGTTCAACTATTTTCGATACACCACTGGTGGTAGCATTCTGAGTTTGCCTGTCTATTGCAAGATAACTGTTGCGGTTCCGTTTGTCATGGCCAATAATTTAGAAAGCCTATCAGAACTTGTGCCTGCATATCGTGTGCGTGGCGAATAACCATGCACTTGCGTATCTTTTGCGTACCTATTTGATCAACCAAGGAGGAAAACAAAGGACTAGGATGGTACTAAGAGAACTATATGAAATGCCCGAAACGATTACCGCAAGAGCGAAAAGATGCGTGAGTGCTACGGTTTACTGCACAGCTTAATGTCGGAATGCAGGTTGGGGGAGTAGTAAAACCTGATGAAACACTGGCAAAATGGAAACGAACTTCCCCCTTGCAGTATTTGGAACTGCTACGTTTTACTTGTGCAGTGCTAGCACCTTACTTTTTCCTGGTCGGTGATTGATTCAAATGATAAAACCATTAAAATTTACGTTTAACTCAGTTACTTGAGAATAGTGGTGGTATAACAGATCTAGATACACCGTCCTTTAGACTTCATCTTCACACACTATCCCCGTTCATCCAATCAAGCTTACGCCTAGGAACCATTACGTTCTAGTGATGCTCTTGACACAGTTCATCAGTAGTGCACATCCAAAGACCCCTACCGGGATTGGGGATTCGGATGCAATTGCATGGAAGGAATGCGCGTTACCGCGGTGCCAACCAACTCACATAGAGGATGATCGGAATTGTCAATTCAAATTTGTTATTGAATGGACAATTGGAGAAAAGCTGTGCGATTGAAAGTACGCTGGCCATATCGTTTGTCTGTTCGAATGTATGGAGGATGCACAAAGAGCTCTTGATAGACTTTCAAGTTCCTTGACTCCATTTGGTATGCGCTTCGCACCTTCCAAGTGCAAAGTGCTTCACCTTTTTACCTTCCTCCAATTAGGCCGCAATCGCATCCATCTTGTACTTCCCCCCTTACTTTGTATACACTGAAAGCATGTCAGAGATCAGCGAAGTTCGTTTCTCTGTATCTCACTTTACAGTGATGGTGCTCTGGATCCTACGGCTCGATGTAAGAACCCTGCAACCGTCACTCAACCTTGGTTAAAGGCAGCTCCGCTATCATCCGACTCCATACCATACCTATGCTAATGAAGCCTTATGTGGTTCGTCAGTCCAAATCTCGGGACTTAGGTTAAAATTTTCTACGTTTTCGACGATATTTTATTCTTGTAGATCAAAAGCCTTCTCTTGAAAAGAATACTAATCCACCGTTTGCAAGGTCGGATGAAGCATTCTGCAGAAGAAGCTACTTTTTACCATACATCCAAGATTATCGATGACACCGATCTCTCCTCAAGCAAGAAAGTCGTTAAAAGGAAAGAAGAAACCTTAATTTCATTGAGTTACATGAACTACCTCCATGACTCGTGAATACGTAGTCACCACCTCGATTGGCGCTAGGGTCAACTGAGCCTTACTGAGGGGAACGAGGAAAAATATAACACTGTCTACGACCACAGTGGTTGGCTCTCTTTACACACCTGGAACCATATTTTACCTCAAACAGAACGAACTGCTAACATTCTCTTACATTCACTCATTAACCCCTTATGTAATCCGCATTTTACTCACTCGTATCCCACTTAAAAAGCAGATAACATAACCAATATAGTTTACATGAATGTTTGCTACGTTCATTCCTATTATATTTCACAAGGACCAGTACAGCCGTTAGGTCTTTATGTCACAGATTTACAGGCGTACTGAGAAACGAAGGGAAATTAAAGTACTCAAGAAGGTCAACTTTGAATTCCAATCCACCATTGGCGATGACTCCGACGGCTTCTAGCCGGAGTTTACATTTAAATCTCTGGCGAAAGAGACGAAAAAGACTAAAAGGAACCAAAGCCAAACTGAGGCTTTACATTCATTTATTCCATGTTACTTGCTGTTTATATGGTAGCCCCCTTAACTCCTGGGCAAGATGACAGCCTTTAGAGGTGACCAGGCCAGTGCAAGCGATTATACAACGGTCGCTCTTAGCCTCCGGCAGTATTGCGCAACTCTTCAAATGCATCGTTGAACCTTGCTGGTGCTGGTATCTGGTCCCCACTAAAGGCTAGCAATGCTAAGCAAACGTCCATATTCAAAACTTTGTACGTTTCAACCGACTTCTTTCCGGACTAGATAGAACTTCGAACCATAAAGCGTCACCGCCCTCACAGCAGTTCGCTTTGTACTTTATACTTTATACTATTAATAAGTGAAACACATTAAATAAACGGAATGATCGACCATTTCCAGTAGTTTCCAGTAGAGAGTGAGCGCTGAGGAGCGAAATAACCAGTGGAAAACCATGACCATAGCGGTTTAATGAGTGTTCACCTCTACGCATTTGAAAACCCAGCCACACCCATTTATTCGATGCCGTAATTTGTCGACTGCTAAATTTTCTCTTTGTTTCTACTGTTAACCTTTCCTGTATTTCTCATAATGTTCATCCAAATGGGAAGCCAGAGGAGAGCAACCAAAACCCGCGCATGATAGTGCATGGTTAATGGTTGCACAAACTGAACTCAGCTGAAACTGGTTCTGCTGACGTCGGGAGCAAAAAAGCCCTATACGCAGGACCCTAATTTGGTCCATAGCTTAAAGCACCTCGTACAGATTACGGTCGTCTCCAGACGAACCGGACAAGAAAAGTACTCTTACGCATACAATTGTCCGAGCCTGCTTGCAGACTGATCAAACTTTTCTGTTAAAAAAAACATTTATGAATTGGACTGCAATACTGATTTCTCTAAAATTTCACCTTATTTTTATGTTTCTCCTCTCATCTCGAGGTCCCCAACTATTTTACCTACTTTCTATCAATCAAAATCCCACGTATGAGCCCACAGCCACCAGCCAGTCACCACGGCTTACCTCCATCCTGATCGTTCATATTTGGCTTTTTGCTGATGTGTTCTAAGAACGCTTCTCTTTCATCACCATCATAATCTTTTTCATAAATCTGCTGTCACTCGGCTCACCACCACGCACGACCTATTGATGCCTTATTTTCGGTTCACTAGCCTAAGCCTCAGAGTTGGTTTGCTGGCTTTCTCGCTCTCTTCTCGTCACAAATCACATGAGTAACCAACGTCGCTTCCCATCCAGGGGTACTCATTCTCAGAACTCTGTTATGCTTTTAGGGACCTCATCTGAAATTGTGATTTAGACCGAAGCTTAAATCAATGACTTTATTTTTCACCGGAACTCAAAGCTCTCCACCAAAGTTTGGTGGTAGGCAGCTTTTCTATCGTCAGGTTCAATATCACGCNATGCTCATGTGATTCGGCACTCCAAGTCCCGGGGCTTAGCTTGCCGGTTTCCGTCACTGAATAGCAGGTCCGCGCGACTATGGGGTTTACCCCATCTGCTGTTTATCACACACGTGTGCAATGAAAAAAAATCACACTCACTGACATTGGCGGTTTGAACCAATTTTTTCAATATACTGTTTCACCAATAGTGGTGACCCTTCACAATGTGATATTTTATCGGCATTGAGAACATTGTTGAAGCAGACCCCAAAGTCCAGTTAATAATTTTGGGTGATTTTGACGTCCATAACAGTGAATGGATGTTAAACTCGGCGTGGACATCACCCCTCGGGCGTGAAGCAGAATCATTTGCTTTATTGAACAAACTACACCGACCGACTGAATTCCCGATCCGTATCCCTGACCGTGGTAGGAACCACGCTCATAACCTCGATCTAGTTCCTCATAAACAATCCTTTAATTTTCCATCATTGATACAGTTCGTCTTCCGGGTTAATCGGACCACTGTTTTATCTCACTTGCTACCCAAGTTATCCTAGTAATATTATTTTGGCTTTTTTCTGTTGAACTTGCTGGTTCTGTTCTCTCCCATTCGTTCTTCCTAGTAGGCTCCGTACACGAGCGGCTAGTCACCCATTTCAAGTGACTATCCTCAGGTGTCACACGCCCAACTTAGAGTCACTTTTTTTCCTCCCAAGAGCAGCAGTCTTTCGGTCTTCTCTACAACGTCCATTTTTTAAACACAGAATCAACAAACTGGTTCCAGCTTTAATGTTCCTTTTTATTATCAAATGTAAAATATATCCTTGGTCTATGGTGTTCATTCCTTTTACTGTATTCACATGTGTAATAAAAAACAACGATTGCTTTGACCACGTTATGGTTTCTCATCCTTAGAACAATAATTGCTGCACCTGTAATGTCTGCCGTAGCCTCCAAATTTGTTGCGTTCATCTTCAGGGGATAAACGCTCCTATGGTCCCCCTGCATCCTCGTGTGTTGGTTTTGGCTGCATTTACATCTTAGCTGTACTAGGCCAGGTGAACTCCCAAGGTGATCCCATTACGCTGGGTGCCTTGCTGTGTACATGAAGATATAGCCTCAAGTGACCGGTACAACTTATTAACCACACAGTTTCATCGCCACTCTGTGTAGATGAGGGACATGCATCCGATTATTATCCAGAAAGTGAAATAATTTGTGATTTATGGTAAAGCAAAAAAAACTAACCCAGTCTTACTTTAGCTACCGAAGATTTGATTACCGCCAAACCAAAGCTGAGGAGTTTTTAATCAACTGATTTCTCTCTCCGGTCTGAAAACAGTTCAGCTATCTGATTTCTGAAGCTCACGAAGAGAAAAATTCTGGATCCAATTTTTCTTCGAATCCCAATTTTTTTAACTCATCTATTAATCCAACTAATTGCCACGGTGTTCAATACCTTTTTCTCAGCCATTACCACCAGAAAGATTTAGGAAAGTTGCATTCGCTGAACGCACGCAGGCCACTACGCTCGATCGGTGTCCTTTTTAAGGCTGTCCTCAGAGATTATCTTAGTTAAGACTGTCACCAGTTACATTCCCTCCTATACTTGCAAAACCTCGTTAGGCTCCCTGGTTGGGTCACCGATGGTTGGATACACTGAGTGATATGACTGGGTGTCGCAAACAGTGACGCTCATGCATCTACTCATTGTTCTTGTAACTTCAGTCTATGCAAATGCGCTATCTTTTGGTTCAATCTGCTCTCAACATTCTCATCATCATTCTGCTATTTTATCCAAATGGGCAACCAAAACCGGCACACGAATGTGCATGGTTAACGGTTGTAACAACTGAACTGAACTTCTGGATAGCTTGAGTGTCAGTATAACCGTGTTCGGTATATGCTTTGCACCTTCAAATTGTAAATTCCTTCTACTAGATTGGTTTGGTTTGGCCTCCAACCTCATTCTAAATGAGGAAGTAGTGGTGAAAGTAGACAGATTTTTCTATTTGTGCATCTATGTCTCCACTGGCGGACGCGTCACAGATGAAGTGTCGGCATGCATACAGAAGGCTCGGTTGGCATTTGCCAACTTAAGCTATCTATGGCGCAGCCGAGACATCCGGCTGTCCATGAAAAGTCGAGTGTATGCTGCGGCAGTTTGGCCAGTTCTGTTATACGACGTAGAAACTTAACCGTCAAGTAAACAAGATAAAGATGGACTGTCGGTGTCTGAACGTCACAGTCTACGAAGCATTGCACGAATCTGGTGGGGCAACCGGATGAGCAATGATGACGTTAGGGGCAGAGTTTCAGGTAACTGCGGTCTTCCACTGGAGCAAGTGGTCGATCTTCATAGATTACGGTGGTTGGGGCACGTGTTATGCACGTCACCAAGTAGATTGCCACGGCGTGCGATGTTTACTGAAGCATGTAGTGGGTGGAAGAAAGCCAAAGGTGGTCAAAATAAGCCCTATCACGAGAGTATGAAAACCCTAACCAAGAGACTTGGCCACATTGGTCGTGTTATGCTTTTGACTGGGGACCTCGGGGTGATCGCAACCGGTGGTTAAAGAAACCGAATGACATGATTGAATGTCGTTAACAGTGGCGTTCGTGCATCTCAATTTCCTTGCTACCTTAGTTCACTGAAATTCTGCATTGTCTCTTTGATCCTACTTTAAACCTGTCCTTTCTTTCTCATAATGTTCATCCGAATGAACAGCCAAAAGACAGCAACCAAAACTGGCGTATGATAGTGCAAAGTGAACTGAATTTGTTCATGTTTAATGCAAAAAATTATCACCTCATGACCCTTATAGTTACTCAAAGGTACAAATTTGAAGGTATGTTTGCTTTTCTTGTGTTACGTTCAATTTATTTCTATTGCTACAGAAGGGTACAATGTTCTCATAACCTAACCGCAAGGCAGCGGGTGAGGTGAAGTGAAGGCCCGTTTACTTGGATCGATTACTCCTCCACCGTTTTTTTATCGACTGAAACGCCAAATTCCAGGCGAACCCCCAACCTGGAGGACCAGGAGACTGAACTTCGTCTGACCCCTACCCATTGACCTTCCAGGCATGATAAGATCTCCTGGCTTTATAAAGCCGTCCTTTGTAGCTCGTTGGTTCACAGAGGTGCACAAGCCATCACACCACGTCAATGTGTAGTCTCGTCGTGATGGATATATATATATATACATACATATATATATATATATATATATATGGTATTAAATATTGTTTTAACGTGGTGTTTGGCATACATTCTGGACGCATATTCGTGTAAAATACAATAATTTTCATTGATGCTTATTTGCAGAACGCGGAAACGCACAAAAAGAAATCAGCAATGTAATGATAAAATGGAGATGCTGTAAAGCAAGTTCCTGTTTCCACCTCCAGAAAGAGGTGTGAATGCATTGTCGAGGAAAAATTAAGTATGGTATGCACTGAAGAACAACGGAACCATTATGCACGAATGAGAATTCGTCGTGTATATAGCAAATGAAGCGTGAACTGAAAATCTAGGAAGCACCGGACAGCTGTTTCGACTTGGTTAGGTCTCATCAGCAGTGCGAATCGATCGACCCAACTGGGGATCGAACCCGGGACTTCATGGGCAGAACGCAAGCATACTACCCACAACCCAACCATAAAGATGCGATAGAGAGGGAAACCTACAAAAACGCACTGCTGAGCTGTTTGCAAGTCGAGAACTCTAAAAGGCGACTAATGAAAATATTTTAGTGCAGCTAAAACAATTGGTACAAATACTAAAATTACTGCTGTTGTTGTTTTTGTTGTTCCTGGATAGAAAGTGACACCTAACAAACACAAGGATGTCTCATCACGAAACGAATGTAATAAATGATTGGCAGGACAGCCAGTTCTAGGGCAACTAACCTGCTTAAATCGCGCATAGAAGTACAAAAGGACATCGGCATCCAACTTGTCCGCTATGCGGGGCAGGTATTCGGTAGCCTGTTGAAAGCTATCCTCGTCACTATCTTCGGTTACGTCGACGTGAGCCTAAAAAACGGCACTGTAAGTTACGTAAGTTCGATGACGCGGAAATGGAGAAGCCGGACCGAGTAAAAAAAATATATTGAACGCGGATAATGGAAGGCAATAGCATGGCAGACTGGATGGAGCTCAGTAGACAGCATAAAATGAATTCGAAACATGGGCTAATCAAAAGCAAAAGTGCGCTCAACCATACAAAAAAAATACTTGAGACAAATTCGGAGAACTTCAATGCAAGAAAGTGAATTGATAGTATAGAGTGAGATGAGCCGGTTGAGCAGCTTGTAGATAGACTGAAAAACGTGACCAGGATAAATTAAAAACCGAAAGACTTTATGGTATTTGTCACCATCAGTGACTTGGAAATTACCGGCAAACAAGAAAATGCAATAGGATAACTCTGAATAAAACAAGTCGTGTGTTTACAGTCAAGTTGGTACATCAGGGTCCGGAACAGCGTCAAGTTCATCAGTTCGCCAGTAAGTGAAACAGGAGTACATAGACATATCTGCTGAAGTCACACCGACAGATGATCGGCGGAAAATTTGGCCAACCGATTTGGACGATTCAGAAGCATTCTCAGGAGTATATTCACCGTGGAAAACAGGGGAAGGTGCTCGGGACTCGTCCAAAATTAAAGGAAAATGTAAGTCTACCGATTCAATCAACTCCCTATATGATGTACTCTTCACGGAATGGTATTCGTTTCGAAGCTCGCCACGAGGGTTGACAGTAAATATACGACAGCGCTCAATACCCGCTTGTTCATAGGCAAAAACATCGTTAACTTTGTTTCCAAATCCGGCATATAGAGGTTGGCAGCCTTTGGGAAATAATGCAGTGACATCAGACAGGCATTTTATCTTGAAATTTTCGGGTTTTTTCTCAATCACTTCTTGATGAAGCGCGTGCAGAAGGGAGTTGGGAGAAAGAAGAATAGGGCCGTCCGGCAACTTGAGTTCTTCCTGAACTACATGACGTAAATAGCTCCGAGTAATACCGGCTTGACCAAGCGCACGGGCAGATAGATAAACGAATCGATAACCATTCCTGGCAATTCGATCGTATAGGCAGGCGACACCATCATGTGTCCAATCGTGTCCGAGCATCGGTAGTAAATGACCCAACAAATCACTTCGTGTAATTGTCCCATCAACATCAGAAATCACTATTCGATCAGACCAATGCCACAAGAAAATTGAAGCTGAGCAGATACATGTGCCCTGATATTTTGTGGTCACTCGGAACTCGAGGTCATTCCTACCTTTTTTCAGATTGAGTCGTGATATATCAGAGGTAGAAAGACGATTCTTTTTCAGTGTAGAATGTGTTTTGGGCGTTTTCTTTTCATCATGGTCAGGGTTATCATTAATCGTCCGAGGTGTGTCCATGACAACAACCGGTTCTTCAACAACTTCAGGAAGAGCAACGGTTTCAGCAATCTTCGTTTCATCGTGATCCTCAGCTTCCGCCCTGCGACTACCCCAACTGAACCAAGAGGTGCGACGGGTTTGTTTCTTGGACTGATGAACACTCTCTAAGTGGCGGACAGTACGGTGTGGAAGCTCCGTTTGGTATGCTAGAATGCTTATGATCGACGGAGCAGCAAGAGGCCAACACATATACTTGTTATTCAACTGTACAGTGAGGTTTGGATTACTGAGGATGGCTTCAGGGTCATGGATGAACTCCTCAAAAGAAACCAAATGCTCTACGAACTTTTCATCTGAAATCTGTGCATCCATGGAGGGACTACCACACAGAGACAATTTTAAGCCATAAATGGAAGGATAAATTGGGGATAAACTTCGCGGAGATTGTTCGCCATCAGATCTATATCCAGCGTCCACGGAGTTCACTTCAGCTGCAGAACGATGTAAAAAGTTATCGGAGCGAGAAACACCAGAGTAATTATGATGTGTCGGCGGGTAAATGTAAGTTTCTTTTACTGTTGGGTCCATTTCAGATGTTACGAGATCTTCCAGATAAACCTCGTCTTTTTTCAGGGGATTAGGCTTATTGTCTTTTTTGTCTTCATTTTCGAATATTTTCGGAGAATCTGTGTGACCAGTGTCAGGAATGGATTCTGATTTTTTGAAGGTAGGCGGCTGACACTCAGAGCGTCTATGTAACAGCCCGCCATATGCCCAAGACAGATCCTCTCCGATCGAGTTCAAGCTATCAATGAGAAATCCATCTGAACCGTAGTGATTCAACAGATTTGACCTATCATGTTCCGTGACATCAAGCTGCTCTGAATCAGATCGGATAGCATCATCGTCGTTCAAATCATCTATTAGGGTCGGTGAATCAGGTTCGCTCATAGCCGAGTCACGGCGCACTTTTCTTCTCCGACGTCGTGTAACCGATTCGGGCCACTTTATATTAGCAACGCGTCTGCTTTCTGAGTCACCAGTAGGATATTTTTCATCATCACTGGAACATGCATCGCTGTCCACAAAGTAAGCATCTCCAGCAGCTCCCAGTCGCATACGAAGGAAATCGACATACCTCCCATTGACATATACCTCCACAACTTTGTCTGCCGGCGATATCGCAGTTAACTTCCCAAAGCGAACGTACAACGGACCGCATTCGTAGGTTCCATCAGGTTGCTCGACGACGATGACGTCAATCGCACCCGTTAAGGTGGACGGATTGATATCATTATAGGCCCCTTTGATTCCAGAAAATATGCGACCGAGAGATTTCCTGTAACGGATGAATTTAACAGAATTTATACATACCAAGACATCATTTCGATTACAGTACAGTAACGGGCCACAATACATCCACAACCACCGCCTCCAATGACCTTCACGTGTGGAAGGTCAGTTCAGGTCAGTTCAGTTCAGTTCAGTTCAATGTCCAATGTCCAATGTCCAGT
>UZAN01052659.1:5684-17368 GCA_900618425.1 Echinostoma caproni
AATAATCAGCGGGAGGTCTCAATGAACACTGGTCGGCAATCAAGGAAGCTATCCAAATGTCGATAAAAGCAACGGCAAATGCTGACGCACGAACAAATGAGAAACGATGGATCTCCTCGATCTCGTTTGCCCTGCTGAACGCTCGCAGAGCCTTTCCTTCGGATTTAAACTACGACAAGGCGTGGAAATCCTTTAAACGCCAGCTCATCAAAGTCTGGGGATGACCGCGAGAATTGGATGTTCAGGATCAAGGCAACCAGGCGTAAGTGAGGTAATTTAGGAGTCTGACGGGACACTGATCCAAATTCAGGAATGTTGGACAGAAGGTTTTCAGGCACAGTTCAGCTGGTCTCCTTCGACACAGGACCTCCCCACCCGGTTTAACTGCTCAAATACTGCCAGCTGACATCTGTTCTCCGACTGAAATGCAGGTTACCCGGGAAATAAGTTACATGAGCCGGTATAAAGCTTCCGGCCCCGAAGGGCTGTCCCGATCGGTTTTTAAGGATGGAGGTCCAGCCTTAATTTTTGATTTAATAAATTTCGTCGGTTCAGTGTGGGAGAGGGCAGAGGTTCCAACTACATGGTGTGAATCGGTTATCATACCGATTTACAAGAAAGTTGACAGATCCTCCTGTGAAAGCCACAGAGGCATTAGTTTAATCAACATTGCATCTAAACTTCTCGGTGGTATCATACTCTGTCGAACAGACACTCCTTTCATTGACCCACCATTTCCATCTTCCTCGACCTGAAAGCGGATTTCAGAAAGTGGTGTTCGACAGGGTTTCCCTCTCTCTGCATTTCTATTTCACTTCGTTATGGATTTGATTATGGAAACAGCCTTGTCTTCGTGCGAGGATAGTGGCATCGATTCACTTCGAGGTGGCAGACTGTCTGATCTAGAGTATGCAGACGACATTCTACTACTAAGTGAAGATCCAAGTAAGTTGCAAGCTTTTCTGGATACTTTGAGTGATCGTATGTCCACGTTCTGTATGCGTTTTACAGCTTCAAAGTGTAAAATGCTACTACGAGATTGGGTTGGTCCAGCGCCCAGCCTGACTCTAACTGGGGAAGTAGGCAAATTTTGCTATCTGGGCAGCTACATCTCACCCGGTGGATGCATCACGGATGAAGTGTCAGCTCGCATACAGAAGGCTCGGTTGGCATTCGCCAACTTGAGACACCTGTGTCGCCGTCGCGACATCCGGTTGTCTGTGAAGGGTCAAGTGTACGCTGCTGTAGTTTGGCCAGTTCTCCTCTACGATGCAGAGACTTGGCCACTACGGGAACAGGTTAAAAATAGATTATCGGTGTTTGAACATCGTTCTCTGCGTCGCATTGCACGCGTCTGGTTAACTGGACGACCTATGCTGAGGTTAGGCGTAGAGTTATAGACATTCGCGGTCGTTCACTGGAGCAAGTTTTCGACCTGCATAGAATATGTTGGTTGAGGCATGTGTTACCCATTTCACCAGATGGTTTGCCGCGACGAGCGATGTTTGCCAAGGCTGGTACCGGTCGGAAAAAGATCAATGTTGATCAAACTAAGACCTGGCATGAGGGTATGAAAACCCTGACCAGGAGACTGGCTCACATAGGCCTTGTTAGGTTCCCTGCCTGAGGACCTGGGGATGATTGTCTCCGACGGTAAGATACACTGAGTGATATGGCTGGGTGTCGGAAACAGTGGCGCTCATGTATCCATCCATCATTCTCCTCTCACTATTCTGTATGAATCTCCATCTTCTGCTTGAATTTACTTTCAACATTATAACCTTCATTCTGCTGTTTTATCCAAATGGGGCACCAAAAGAGCAACTAAAACCGGCGCATGAACGTGCAGGGTTAGTGGTTATAAAAACTCAACTGACAGTGATTTTTTTATCCACCCTCTTGGTAGAACTGTCAGCGGTTCATTCACCGTTTTGTTCGATTTTCGTCCCCTTGTTAATGGCAAGACATCTTTGCGGTGTGAATAAGGCAGCGAATGGGGTTTCCTCGGCAGAGGCTATTTGAGACGCTTGGTCATATAAGAGCATTTCACACGATGCAGGAGTAAGGTAACCGGTCAACCCGAGACACCACTTCCCGACCAAAAAAAAGCTGCAACTAAAGACAAGTAATTTTAGTCAAAACTATGGGGCAAAATATATATTAGCAGGCGACCCTGAATGGCTCATCATCGAACAACCGCCCTTAAAATATCGCGTTTGCTACCTCACCATTTGTTCTCGAAAATGACGACAATAGATCCCATTTTTGGAGAGTAAATAAAACTTTCGGCAATTGTTGTGTTGGGATTGCATCGTGTAAATCGGAAAATCTCTCGCCCTCAGGGAATTCGCAACGTGACGCTTGCTGCTCGCTTACCAGCAGTAGCTATAGAATGAGTTTACCTACTAAAGCCACCTGGGATCAGATAGTAATGAATGTTGCAGAACGAACTTAACAACAACTGGCATTTACCGTACCTGTGAGGTTTTGCACCCGATTAACCATTCCGGTTAATTGAATCGCAAGTAGCAGTTCAACCTGCGAGATGCATATCAGGGTGAAATGCCCTGCGTATTTTGTCGACGACCAGAAACTTCTTTTTAATAGTATTCCTTTGTGATGAACAGTCAAGAGGGCATTCTGATCATTCATGGAAACCGGTAATTTAAGCACTAGGACTGGTAGTGGCGAACCACAAGAGACTCCGCCAGGTACAGTATGGTATCGACTTGGTCGACAGCGATCCGCATACCACCGAAGCTGTGGCGGTGATCGAACCGCGCCCCCGAGGGCTAAAAGTACGCTGTTGGCCGCAACGTAGATAACGAACAGACTCCCTTGATACCCACTTGAGATACGTCGTAGTAGGCGGAATAAGAATTATACGGTGATCTTACCGGTTACTTCAACGGTGGTCTTCAAAATAGCCACCTGGTTCTGGGTTCGAACCCCGTCATCTCNCGTCATCTCATTATCTGTATTCCCGCAAACAGCCTTTGCATGATTCCGGCCCCTCTTGTAAATGTTTATCGTAGATTCATGAAAAATCAACAAAAAATAGGTAAAAGCATACTATTACTATAATATAGCTTACACGGTAGTTATGGCGGAAAGCGTGATTGCCTTTCGCTCGAGCAGATGGTGGTGATGATAGTCTGCTATAATTTTGTGGGAACCACTTAGTATTACTTGCAGTTGCTCTTTTGCACACAAAGAGCCTCATCGTCGTACAGCGAAAAACAATGAAGCGAACTTCACTGATCGGTACCAATCTCGCAATGCGTACAATGTTAGTGGTAAAATTTAAGGTAGACAGGGATTGGATCTATATTAAGGGAGGGGGAGGAAGATGAACCTCTATGGTGAACACAACATTTCTGTGTACGCATACCGTTTCAAGCGTTGTGGCCTGATAAAAAATGGCAACAAGAATGCCACTGCCGTCGATTTGCTGTCACATCCTTCAAAGTTTCCAACCAGCCGGTTGCTTAGTCATTCGGCGTTTTTACCTGGAGGGCACGAGACACCTACTCCACCTAGTAGCTCCGTGCCTCCTGTCCACGTCACTTGTTGACCTCCACGTGATTTCTTTCTAGCCCAAATTGGCTACAGCGAATAAAGTGCGGTGTGGCAGACGACAGCTGGGCCTACGCAATACGTGCCCTAGACAGCGAAGCCCACTAGTCTGAATTTGATGAGCTATAATGTTTACCCTTGATAGACTCCCATACTCAGGACGGCTTACCTTCAGATTACCAACCCGTTCTCTTCGTCCAATGTGGGCTAAACCGTGTAAATATCGATAATCGAAAACGTCTAGTCGATGGATATCTTCTACTCGCAAACTCAAGGTCTCACAACCATAGAGCAGAACTGAAAGAACGGTAGATCAATATGCTCTCCCCTAAACTTCGGTGAAATATCGCGTCTATGCCAACGGTGTTTCAGTCCTACGTACGCTGCTCAAGCCTTGGAAATGCTGGCGGTTATCTCCTTTGCTGCACTACCGTCATTCGACACACTACTCAATTAGGGAAAGCTAACCCCTGGTCATTTAGTTTCAAAGTGGGAGTAGACGACGCCCAGTCTTTCAGCATCACTTAGCAATTTGTAGGTGCAAAGTACATACTGAATTTGGCAGTAGCACTTGTTAGTATATCAAGTCTAACAAGTAGTCCAACTCGATCTGACATTTTGCACTGAGCCACGCCAGCGATAGCTTACTGCTATGTGGTCGATTTGAGTTAGCGTACCAGTTGAATTGGAGGACCACGTTGCCGCCCGTTGAGAGCCATGTGCGAAACTGATGCTAGATAGGAACAGATGATGATCCGTGTAGAACTGAAGAAGTCGATCACCGTTATCTGTTCGTTGACAGGGCAGAGCACAACTACCGCCTAGACAAGTTTCTGGTGCGCTCAGTTTTCCAACTTGCGTGTTACAGTCATCTCTCAGCGCCGTTATTTCGGAACTTCGACTCAGCCAAATAAGCTGGATGAGCTTGTCGTGGAACCTGTCCTTTTGTGCGTGGGAACCGCAGTCGGTCGGAACCTATGCTAAGATGATAAACGCATTTCATGTAAGCGACTGTTGACGGGGAGGCAATCGACACGAGAGGACACTGCCCTGTTACTGAATACAATCACTGGCCCGTGCTGNNGCGAAGAACGTATGTCGAGAACAAATCCGGAGCACCAAATGGCTTATACTAGCTGGATCCTTAATTTTTCCCAAGGATTCTATTGTACACATCAGACAAGCTTGTTGACCTACCTGTATCAGAGTCCGCATGACGAAGGCCTAAAGCTTCAGTGATTGACGAGGCTTCAGAATCTGTAATCCATTTAGTGGTAAATTATTTAGTGCTATTTGGCAGTGACTTTTGGCGAGTGACATCTAAGTTTCTTGAGGGCTTATTAAAGGTCGGAAGAAGGGGGTTGGGTACGGAAGACAAAAAATTAAACAAGAGTGATATCTGAGCAGTAGCCCATTTATCACTACCCACCCCGCTCGATACAATGAACAGTGCGGTCCTGATAATCCTGTGCGACGACCGATGGAGTATGGAATTATTTTTAGTTTGTGGATGCATTGGGGTATAATGGATGGGTACTGCTAGGGTGTCCATCCACTAAGCAGGAAAACGACTAGGAATTTCACCCAAAGCCTTTGGTTTTAACAAAAACCTAATCACAAGGCGGTCGGTTAAGCGAAATGGAGACCCAACCAGTTGAATCTCTTAATCCTACACCATTTTTACCGACTGAAAGGCGAATTCTTTTCGAACCAGTAACCTGTAAGATTAGGAGACTGGATTTTATTTGACCTCTACTCATCGACTTTCTAGGCATGTTTATATCTCCGGCATGAAAAAAGCCATCCTGTGTAACTCGCTAGGTCCGAGTAGTGCACAAACCATAACACCACGTCAAAATGCAGCCTCGTCGTGAGGGGTCATCGTTTCACATGTTTGGTGTAAGAGGATCGCACGTCTTTATTGAACGCAAAAGGTTAAAAATATTCGTCCACTGTAACAATACTATGAGAACAGATATAAAAATCTCCTTTGCTCTCTAGCGGGCATTTTCAAAGTGGGTAGGCAAGTTGGCCTTGAAGCTACCTCATGAATGAGAGGACAAGACTTGATCCGTTTCATATTAACATGGAATTCTTCGTGCTTGACTCATTTTGATCATAAAAATTTCGGTGAAACACGATTAGTTTGCTCAATTTTCTTTACAATTCCCATTCAAACTGGAGAAAAGCCACATGGAGGCTGGAAGATGACGTGGAGACGAGGCATGAGGACACTCACAGAGTAGTTAGAGAGGGTAAGTGTCCCTTGGCTCCAAGGCTGCAGTTCAAAAGACTCCGTGACTGGATGGTTTCAGACAGTGAAGGCCATGGCAGCCAACTGAAATTAGTGGCGATCTTGTCGTCACTTTTCAGGCTAGAATGCTTCCAATAGTTTACACGCGCGGTTGGACTGTGTATTGACCATAGAGGTTCACTTTCTTCTCCCAATCCCTACACATTCCCACTTACCTTGTATGCATTGCGAGTTTAGTAGCGATCAGTGAAGTTTGCTTCGCCGATGATTCAGAAGATATCTAGCAGATTTGAACACGTGGCTAATGAGTGCGTCGAAATACTCAAGAACACAGGTTGCTTCACTTTGTCAGGAAAGTATCCTCAGCCACTTAGATCGTGTTATGTAGGAGATAAAATGTGCATTACACAACGGCAGTACGACACTCAAAACTTATCCATTGAACACAGAGTGCGAATTAAGAGCTCAAGGTTTGGAACATTCGACTCTTGAAAGAAAAAAAAACTGATTTGTGATGGTTGCGAGGATTCGTCACTGGGAATCAAGGCAAATACCCTCTGGAGCCGACAGATCGTTGTGACAAGTTAAGTTGCCATGATAGACCTGGTATGGGGTGGAATATTTGAGCTTATTAAATTGGATTGCTTATCCTATGCAGAGGAATTAGGAATGAGTTGTTTTACACAAATCATCAGGTCAAATAAACAACCACTGTAAAACCACGGGTTGTTTATCGATTGATCGTAAGTTGAATCAGCTGATCGATCACAAGGTTCATCGTGCCAGTGTCGTGTGAATTTGTGGAAGAAGAACCTAGTCATGGAAGCGGAAATGGAATTGCCTAAATGGTATAGTTATTATCAACCTGTTCATCCAGTTACTGCGGATTGTACTCTTGAATGGCCCGATGAGAAGAATTGCAATGAGTTTCCGATAATCTGTCCAATTCACGGTGCCCTAAGCCGCTGGTGTTTAAAATGTCCGCTCTGTACGTGCCTAAGTCCAGAAGTCAAATCCAAACAGACCGTGGTGCAAGAAAAAAGTAAAACCAATCAAAAGTCCATTAAATCTATAGATGACGCATTGCGTTGTTTATGGGGCGGTGAGAATGTCCCCTGCCTAATTCAACAATTGAATAGTGGTTCAGCTGCCGATTCAGTGGCAAACAGACGGGTAATGTTTAATGGATCTCATTTAAGCGTAACACCGAGAGGACCGGTCATCGTTAACAGTCACTCTTTGAAAGCACTGGATGAGAAAACAAAAAGAAAACCTGTATTGGATATCTCCAAATTAAAGCTCGGTTTGGTATACGCCTACGTACGTGATCTCGACCTGTTCAGCGAGTGGTGCTCGGCGTTTAAAAGTGAAATCAGGAAATTCCCTCCAAAAGATGTCAATTTTCAACAACAGTATAAGGAGATCACTGTATATCGCAAGTATCATCGTACTGGTTTGCTTGTGAACATTTTTCCTGGTGTCAAATGTTTTGTGACGAATATTGACTATGAACATTTTGAAATTCGACCGGATTTACACTACGGTGATCAGATCATGGAATTCTGCCACTGTATTTTGCAGTCTGAAAATGCCTACCTGAGTCGCAATCCTCAAGAACACGATGTGTTCGGTCTGAGGGTACGGGCTTGTCCCTTCTTGCAATGGCTCACGATCGCTGTCGGACCCTGTCCAATTGTCACAGATTCAACACATTACCGTGGCAAGCGTAGTGGACAACGAAGTCACCGAGATTTGGGCTTCTCTTTGCACCACGGTTGTGTAACTGCGGTCGCAGTGAATTCACCGGCTGCAGAAGCTGGGCTCAAACCAGATCATCATATTGTGGAAGTCGATGGACAATTTGTGGCATTTCATAAAGATGCTGAAACAATTTGTCTGATCAGACACGCCATAAGTGACAGTTGCTCTCGTTCTGTCGTCATTGCTGTCATCCCCGAGAGGATACATCAAAAACTACGAACAGTTAACAATCTACACTACGTGTCCACAAATCGTGGCTTTAACCTTGATGCATGGGTGAAAGCAGAGGCGTTCGGATTTTGGTAAGTTTATGCGAACTGTCTACACGAATGCCTTGTAATTTCTCTTGTGAAACTAGGACCGGTTGTGATCGAAATGAACATCATAGAGATGGAGCAGCATACTACGACAAGAATACTACAAATATCGATCTGCAAATCTAGTGCTCATAGAACTAACAAAAATGGAAACCAAAGGCATAGGTAACAGAAGAAGAGAAATGGCAGAAAATAGTTTCGAACGTTGTGGACCTAGAAATGTGCATCATAAACAAGCAAACACTGTAAAAGACACATTACCCTCCTGTATTCTATAAACTAGAAAATCTGGTGTGCTACGCCTGGGTTACTAGGTATTCACTGGTTAGAAGCGTGTGCTTTCGCATGCGTGTGTGTGTATGCATTGTGAATGAGATATGAGGTAGCGATTAGTCGGGGTGATCTGCATCGTTCTGGTCCATATCTTGTTTTACAAGAACCAATTCCACTGTGGGCAAAGTGAATTTATGACAATGGGCTATGTCAAATCGACTAATCAATGAAAACTTATTCATCGAATTTTTACTTTCAGTTTCTCATTTGTAGGTCACTCAAGGCTGGCAGGTTCATCCTACACGAGTCTCACCTGACATCGATTTGATCTGTTTATGGTTGAGTGGCTCTGTTGTTTGAATTGATCTTTTGAAACAATATACGTCATCTACATAGAGTGGAACTGATATAATTGCTGCTACAATAAGCCACCTTCTGGTTGAGCTCAACGATGCCATTAGGAATAAAGCGTGCCTTATCTAATCTCCAAGTTAAACTACAAGGATTTGTGGTTTCTACTAGATGCGGAGCTCACGGATACGGCACACCAATACATGTCCCCATTAAAGGCAAATAATTAATTAAGTTTGCATTGTTTCCTTGCTGTACACAATGGGAGTTAGTAGTTTCCACCTATTAAATTTAAGATATGTATCCTTTCAATCCAGGTATGTAATGTGCATGCTCGCTATGACTGTTCAAACATTTTATGCACACTACACCGGTGGCGGTTAGAGCCTTCCCTGATGAGCTGTGTTGTCAAAAGGCGGTTTCGTCTTGAACTGGGGTTAAGAGTAAAGGACAGTACAAAAGACTGTGGTGGCGACAGGAGCCGAAACATTACATGAATCATCAGTTTACTTGTCACTATTTTACTGAGGTAGTCGAAAACGAGCTTTTAAAAATGGGTGCCACTTTGCTTAGAAAAAGAACGAAGCGAAAACAGTATACTACCATACACTCTGACAAAAATGACCGAAAGTTGTCAGTATTGTCTTGTCGAGCTTCGAGCACTGCGGAATGTGCCCTCGACAGTGAAGAAACTACCTCTCTACTGTCAGTGCTTAGCATATTTCAAGCATCTAAGTTCAGAACAGCTCATCAGAAAAAATGGATGCTTCAGTCGTCAGTTTGATTCTTCTGTTCTACTGAGACGTATGATACCAGTACCTCTTCCTTCTTCCCAACAATGATACGGGTTTTGCACTTATCGACACTCTGAAGTACTTTCTGTGAGCCAGGAATTAGTCGCAACGACGAGCCTGCTGCAATTGCTGGGTCTTCTGAGGATTCAGGGTTGTACGTGTTGAACTATGGTCCTTGATCTGCAAAGTGTTTCTTTGTGACTGACGAGTTTGTGATTTGGGCGAAATTTGACAAAATAACACTCGCCGTACCTACAACAGGCTGATGAGGGGTTTTGAACGTTCATTGATTTTTGTAAAACTGGATTCTTTTGGTTGATGGCCCGTGGAGGCTGTCTGAAACACATTGGGACTGGTTAGTGATTGCTTTTCCAGCATTATCGTATCGTGGTCTATAGTTTTACCAATCGTTGGTGATAGTCTGGAGGGTCACATGCTATCCTGTTCAGGTTTGCTCAATAATCGAGTGTGTATATCTGCATCTGTTGATGATAGAAGACCACAAACAAACATGAGGCATTTGGACTGGTCAGTCGTTAAAAATTCGAAGTCAAGCATTTTTCACTCTCTATTGGTAATGCCCGCATAGATCACATAGTCGTTAGCTTCATTCTGTTAGCTGTAGACATCGGTACCTCATGTTGAAAATGGATGACTGTTCACCAAATATCTGCAAGATGTACTTCACAGTATCGTTGAAGCTGCAGCTACGAGCATTCTTCTACAGAATGAAATTGGTATATTTTGCATGTTCTGTTGTTCCTCAGGCACATTCTAATTTCCCATGCGTCATCGTTCTCTGCCAGCTGGACACAGAAAATTTCTTCATAACCTTTGAACCAGAAATCAAATGTTACGCCAGAGTCAGGGTCGTAGGAAATTTTCCGTGATAGCACTAACAATGGCTTGCGTCTACAGATGCGGACGGCTTGATGGCGTCAGGTTTTCAGCCAGATTGAACCGTTAATTGACACGCAAGAGTTTCGACTAGTCTCGGTTGAAACGCTTCAAACTGAGCTTGCTGCTGCACCAGGGTTGATTTCAGCTCTGCATCAGATAATGCCACTCTGCTTTTCGCCAGTTGTTATGTCCTGACTAGACGGACGAAAACAACAATAATACGGGAGGGAGAAAAATACTGGAGAACAACAGAGTGTATGGTCAAGATGCGATATCTGATACGTAAATTGGGCGCGCTGGAACGACTGGCGACGCCCCAATCAGATAGTGTCCTTGACAGCAATTGGTCGATCGGAAGAGAGCTATCTCATTCGTCCTAGTCACCCAATCCCGAAACGAGTTGCCTTGAGCGACGCGATCAGGCATGTGGAGTGACGCGGAGCGATGCACGATTTAACAGGTCCTGTGATCTTCCGAACAGTGGCAATTTTGCAAAAGCTTTTTGCAATAATTCGTCACGGGAAACTTTCTGAAGAAGACAAATGTACGATATTGGTTTTTAGAAGAACAGATGACACCGAAAATAGCACTAGAAATCAAACGAACGGACACTGCAAACACTACCCAAATTGCACCATCACGAACTTTAATGTTCTAATGGTGATAAGTTTGGATACTCAATGTTGTTTGTGGAATTCAGAAGGCATTTTGGCGTTTGCAGACCGGAGACATTTCTTCATCATTATGAGACGAAAATAACATAGCCGAGTTGAATAAACTAACTCTGTGATGCAGAAACATAACCCTATCATTTATCCGATCGAAGCAGCATGTAGGTGTTCGAACACCAGTCCGTTGGTATACTATAACGGACAATGTAAATACAGGTGGGAAATAGGTAGTGAAGCACTCAATCAAATGAGTGATATTCGTGTATTGTGATAACTGGGGTGTTTTTTATTCCACAATTTTGTTTGATGAACAGCAGACGGGGCCAACCCCATAGTCACGAGGACCTGTAGTTCAGTGACGGAAACCGGTATCCTAATCCCCGGCATTTGGAGTGGTGAACCACATAAGGCCCCAATAGGTCAGGCGTGGTATTGAACCGGACGACAGCAAAGCTGTCCACCACCAAGGTTGGATGGCGGTGGCGGGACTCTAACCTCGGACCATAGGGTCCAAAGCGCGTCTGTGAGAGCGGCTAAATCACAGCACCATCACACACGACTTGGAATAAGCTTCCTCAGTATCTCTTCTACTTGATCACTAAGTGAAAGGAGAACAAAGGCGAACAGAAAAACCCTAGAGTGAAAGTATGAAAATCATGACCACTGACCACTAAAGTAACTTGTTTACCAATCTTTGAACAACACAGTAGGTAATAAGACCACGTAAGCAAAACGGTGGCACTCACATCCATTTATATTTCATAAGAATTCGATTTCATCTAATTCA
>UZAN01052660.1:0-17367 GCA_900618425.1 Echinostoma caproni
ACTGCGTTCACTCAGCGCATCCTCCACAGTGATGGGCCGATCCTATTTTCACATGGTTGTTCAATTGCTCTCTCTCTCTCTCTCCATCGATATGTAGTCACTATTGGTCAAAGTCTCGTAACCCAGATGCAAGAGAGACGGAGTGGCTTTTTTTTCTGAACTCAACGGTTTGATTTGTGCAATTTACAATTTATAATTCCAATTCCTCCTCGTCAACATCATCAATCATCCACACGCGCATTTGCATAAGGTATCTATCACAATTGCGGGTTGTGTAGCAAGCTTTGTTTTTCTAACTCAAATCTGGACGTGTTTGTGTGTGTGTGTGTGTGTGTGTATGACGAAAACAAATTACCGATTTTTCTTCTTCACATGCAACCACAATTCGTTTGAACTCATTGTTTCCTCGGTTTATCTCGTTCCTTTTTGTTTATCGAATCTATCATAGTTAGTGGTGTCGATTGACAACCTCCGAATAAGGTGTATGGGTATAGGTCTAATGGGGACGAAAACTTTGACGAACTTTTCATGGAGACTCCTGTCGTACGTTTTCATTGGTCTTCATTCACTTTCTGGCCCAACACCACTTAGGCGGGAGGGGCGTCTGGGCTTCCGAAAGCCTCAGTATGGTAGTCTGAGATGGGTGTCTAGGGTTGCGGCTGGTCATCTTTTCCCTGCACCTCGCGAAAGGCTCCCATAAAACCAAGCGTTTCAAATAGCCAATTCTGCTGTGGAAGCCCTAGTTTCCCAACCAAAGAGAGATGCATAACCGGGGTGGCTACAAACCCTGATTCAAAGTCAAAGTTTTAATATGGGAAATACTTACAAACGGTTGCTATACTAGTCCCATAGGATTTGACACAGATGAATCAATCGTTTCACAGTTCATACAAAGAAGATGAATGTCACAATTTATCCTTGTTTCGTGCACTTCTACGGAAATTTAAAACTTTTCAAAGCTTCATCCAGTTTGTGTTTAAAGGAATCAATTGTGGGCACAGAAACAACGTGTGGTGGTAGAGAATTCCAAGTAATGCACACTCTGATGATGGCGGATGTATGCCGCCGGCATTTTTGGAGCACTAATTTGAATGACTGCCCCCGCAGATGAGTATTGGGCGACAAGGAATGGAGTGGACGACATGGGTGGTCTGGGTTCCGCATTATTTGGTATACCAAGATCAAGTCTCCTCGAATGCGGCGACACTGTGTGGAGTACAGTTGCAGTGCTTTCAGTCTTTCCGCATAAGTCTTGGAATGCAGTCCTTTGACCATTTTGGTGACCATTCATTGTGGACGTTCCAGAATCCTCTGATCGCGTTGCAGCCATGGATTCCATACTTGATTGGCGTACTCTATGTGGGGTCGAATGTAGGCTGATAACAATCGTGGGAACAGCCGAGGTTCAAATTTGGTAAATACTCGTTTTAGCAAACCAACATGTCTTACAGCGGTAGACGATGCCCGAGAGCAGTTTAAAGAACAGCTCAGGTCGTCTTGAACAATGACGCCGAGATCCTTCTCATTCGAGGCGTATGGAAGTTTTTGATCTCTTAGAAAATACGGGAACCGAGTTTTGTGTCATTTATAACCTAGTTGATTTAGGCGGAGATATTGTTCACGAGAAAATATGTTCCTTGTATGGAATATGATTAACTTATCAACAGAAACGTGGGATCTACCGCCTATGGCTGGGTTTTGTCAGGTGTTCATTTTTCTTTTCGTGTAGTCAATGTGTTTTTGGCCGAGGAAGTTAACTTAGTGTGGATTTTGTGGTCCCACAATGAATATGCCAAAATCCGGTAGTAGTGCAGTGGATGGGTTCGTCTTTGGACGCTGTCGAATAACTGGTGTCGATTTGAACAGGGCATCTTTCCCAAGACTTCCAGAAGATGAAACTGAATGTTCCGTTGATGAAAGAAGGTACATCAAGAATGCCTAGTGCCTATTACTAAACGAATGGATTAATCCAAGCTTGCTACTCTAAAATTGATTGAGCCATTCGCACAAGATGATAACTGTCGACCGTGTAGCTCAGGGCTAAGGGTTTGGAGTCTCAACGCGAGAGTTCATGGTTCGAGTCCTGACAAAGGCGCAAATAGTACACACTGTTGATGAGTCCCAAACAGTACGAAACAAATGTCCAGTGGTTATTACAAACATTTGTATCGCATGTAAATTCATGAAATTATGTGGAACTAACGATCTCTCAAGCAGTGAGACCCGCGCCCAAGAACATCAAGAGTGCCTGGAGCCCCTTAACAAACGAATGTGCTAATCCAAGCTTGCTAAGCAAGCATGTAGTCCCAAATTTCCCCTACGACATCCAAGTGGCTATCGAAACATTGTTTCGGCATACCATTGAGAGATATCACGTGGACGAATTGTTTCATTTATTTCCTTATTTGTCTGAACGTAACGTGAACCAATTCTCCAGTCTTTTCAATCTTCCTTCATGCTACTGATGAGTAGTTAGTACAGACGACGTTTATTATATAACCAAATCGTATCCTACACTGCTCTCATGTGACGAGTTGTTAGGTTCAGGATGTTTCAAACTGGGTTATAACTCTGTCGGTTAGTACTGGGATGCCAAGTATATGCTACATTAAGTCCTTAGAGACGGTCTAGCTCATGTTTATGGAATAACTGTTTTGCAGACATTGTTCCCATTGAGCGCGCAATCTTTTTTCATCTTTTTCTTTTACCTCCTTTTATAAAATATGCAATGGTATAATTTTCAGGAAGGGGGAAGCGGTCAATCAAATGTGGCTGCCATTCAACACACAATGGGTAAAGTCAGGCGGTGGTGGTGGAATGGGTGATAATTTGTTAACGTTACCATTGGGCCACTCGCGCTCGATGTGCAGACACGCGCGTATAGTCACACACATGACCGAGACTCTCCTCACACTAGACCTTGATTACATTGACCAATCACATTGCATCACGTGTCTGCTTGTTACTTATTGGTTACCTGTTTCTGACTCGTTGTGNTGTGTTTAATTAAAGGATATACTTTACGTGCATGTTACTAGTGTTACAGATGGGTTGGAGAAGGTTGTGCTATATAGTGTCTATTCGAAGTCAAAAACTATCTGATCAGCTACTCAGTGGTCGAGTGAGTAGTATACTTGTTTTCTAACTAAGAGATCCCTGGTTTTGTCCTCAGTTTTGGGGGTCGATGAATTCGCGCACTGTGCTGATGAGAGCCAACCAGTGCTTCCAAATTTTTCACTTCACACTTCATTTGTTCCATACACGACGAAATTCATCATGTCACCGGTGGGGCAGAGGGATTGATCTGGTCTAGCAGTCTATGGGAAGAAATCAAGCGAAGCAAGTAATGAGCAAAAATGAACCACGCTAGCCGCATTAGGTATCAGCCAGTCAATATCGGTATGATCCGTTTCTTATCTGTCCAGTTTTCCGCCAATTCCATAGCATGTATTTAGGCCTACCATATTACTCGGGCCCTCAGTCTGCTAATTGGCTGTGTGCAAGCGGTGTTGTCGAGCGTATGTGCATACTCACCGCGAATTCCTTTCCTCCACCCGTCAAGCACACACTCCCTCGAGGATGCGTCTCCAATTTTGCTTTCCTTGCGGCTTATANGTAGAAGCTTGTTGTTTGACTTTTATAGGGGTCAAAGATCCGGTCGTACTGCAAGATCAAAGCAATTGCATTTACAAACACCTGTTGTAAAGAATGTCCAGCAGAATACATTGAGTAGAGTAGTAGACAATTTAAGACAAGAATAACTGAATATAAGAGTAAAGAAAAATACCGGCCTAGGGACAAAGTAACTTTGGCAAAACTATAGAACGAGACTCAGTGATCGCTATTCATGCAATTGCTGAAGATCACACGACAACCCGAAAATACTCGAACTCGGATTTTGAACATAGCCTCCGAAATCTTCAGTATGGTCGATGGAGGGTGTCTATGATTGTGACCGGTCACCCTAGTCGCTGCACCTCACCAAGTGCTCCCATACGATCAAGCATCTCAAGTAGACCCTGCTGAGGAAGTCCGGCTCACTGCCTTCTCGTGACGGAGGTATATCCTCACCAAAGTGGGAGGATCAAACGCCGACATCCGGGTTGGTGGACCATTGGCAGTTCACCTAGGGGAGTTGGCCAAAAACCTTAATTCCAAACCAACCAGGAGGAGACGTACGAACCACATCCCAAATTTTCCGGTTATGGCAACGGTTACCGGCTCAATTGGGCATCAAGGTGTACTGGGTACCTCGGATTTTTGACCTCGTCCGAAAGTCGTATGATCCACGGGACTGGACACCAGCTCCCAATGGACTGCGGTTTTCACACATGCAAATCATGGAACTTTTTTTTTCTTTTTTTATAAAGATTATTGTATCGCGATTTATTTGGCACACAATCTGAACTCAGACGTGTGTGAAAAAAATTCGAACATGCACTGAACGCTCGTATGCCGGGACTTTGGCCATTACCACCCACGGAATCAATATCCCGAGCATTTAGACTACCCTTACATCCCTAATGCGTAATCACGATAAAGTTCACGGTGCCACTTGAACCCAACTGGTAATGGGATTTAGTATGAGAGACAACGAATCATTCAGCCCACCACACACACACACGATGAAATATCCGTTGACTTGTGATCCTTTCCTATGAGTCATTTGATTGCAAAATCTGCCTTGAGCAAGGTTACCCACGGTAACCGAAACGCCGGCGAATATAATTCTCTTCCGACATTCGCAATAAAAGAACACATGGTGCATCGAATTTCGAACATTCCTAACATCATTTGATCCCGATTTTTATTCTGAAGTTTCATTGAGTTATCATTATAAACTCCTTTTGTTACTCTAAACACAGTCACATCATTTTGGCTCTCCATGACTCCGCGCAGCCAAGATAGCATGTTGTCAATTGTTGACTGAAAATTTCCGGATGATAGACGTACCCCAAACGGGAGATACTCGCCAAGCTGGATATGATGGAATCTGAAGCTAGGCGTCTACCAGATAGATTCCGGAGAAAAGCCGACGACTGTGAAAGGATTTTATGGAATAATCTGTCTCATTTGCCGTGGCTACCTATTTCCCTCATTGGGGATAGTGTTGTTATTCTGTAGTTACCTCAAATCCTCAGGATCCTGTCATTACTTTACATGGTCACAATGACTGGAAATGCCCAGGTTTGGACGAGATCGTCTTCAGCCTTCCACGCTGTCCGTATGACAGAATACGCTATGCAGAAATACGAGCTCACCGTCGACGTCCAACACTGCTTCAGGTACACTCACCCACCTGCCGTACTTTCAACTGGACACAATGATAATAACTGTCCCGGCACACTTTCGGAATATGATCAACATTCCCACAAGCATGACACTCGTGTGCCACAAGAACAGACAGATGACAACACAACCGCAACACGAGACGATTTGCCAAAATCCGAGCAGCAATACACGGGGATTTCAGCCAATCTGGTGAGCTCAGGCACATGAATTGTGGTTGGCTGAATGCGTGAAAACTAACATTATGAATATATATGAATGAACCATGACAACCATTGGATAATTGAAAACAAACCAATGTTTGATGCTAACTGGCGACTTTTATTTACTTTAGTTTCGTGATAGAATGAACTGTATTCACACCTCATCTTGGTTCTACGATGGTTTTTGGTCCGAGTCAGAGTTTCCGATACTCGTCCGTTTGTGGGGTGGTGATGAAGCCGTCCACATACCGTCTGATAGTTTTCTCACTTGCTGTTTGGCGGCCTACAGGGCTGGTTACGCAATACTGAATGTACCGATTTTGCATATCAAATAGGCGGAAGTAAAAAAAAGTATGAGGTTTGCAAGAGAGTGCCGAGACGAAAGTCAGCGCGCGAACCGCTGTGAAACTGAAACCGCCAGCGCGACCACTGTTACATGGGACGAGTTATATTTTTCATTGACTCTGATCATGTGCGATGATCGTGCCACGCACGCACGCAAGTACGCACCATGGTACAGCTTCCAGATAACCAATCAGGAAACGAATTTCCCGACAAATCTTGTGGTCACAAATAGTATCAATCGCATTGGCTGAATGCAAGAAGGCAACTAAATGAACCATATCGTTTGTGATTGGACAACAAAGAATCGACCAATGATTGTTTAATGCTAGTAACATTTAGTTGCATGATTTTCCAAATAGAATTAACTGTGTCCACAACTCGTCTTGGTTCTACCTGAGCTCGCTACAAACAGTGGTTTTTCGGTCTGAATCTGAGTTCGCGTTATTCGATTCTGATTTCTATCCCGAATACTACATCAAGCTAGCCCGATTCGAATAGTCGAACCCAACGAATGTGATCCATTTCGGATTCGTAGTCGTGGAACACAGCTTCATCATTAAAATGAGTAATACAAACACAGGTAAATCAGATCGCTTCGATCATTTCCCATAAACAAAATGGAGCCAATCAGATGCAAATTTCCTGCTGCATGAACACTAATGAGGAGCCGTATTACAACTTAGATCACTGCCCGGTCAAATCCGGTCCGCCTAATGTCGATGAGGATAAATGCAATATAGATTTGTAAATCCTCATCCGGATCGTGTGTTTCACAAGTGTGTGAATCCAGACTGTGACAAACAAATCAACAACAACAATTTTTATAAAAAAAAAACAAATAGGTCGTTCATATTGTTGTTTGGCAGACTGAAATCTTATGTTGAGGTTGTGAAAAGTTCAGTACCATCGGTGGAATTCGAATCCACGCACAGTTCACGATTTGCTCGAGGGCACAATACTGCTAGGTTGCCCAGGCCAGGGCAGGAGAATTTATACCAGAGCCTTCGGTTACCCAAAGCCTGACCCACAAGGCAGCCGGGAGGTCTGCGGAAATCACAATCCATTGGGGGCCGGTGTCCAGTTTATCGGATCATACGCCATTCGAACGAGGTCAAACGTCCAGGGTATTTAATACACCTCGATATCCAACAGGGACGGTGATCACTACCACGAACAGAAAGGTGTGTGGTTCATACGCCTCCTCTTGGTTGGTTTAAAATTAGGTTCTTTAGTCAACTCCCCTAGATGAGCTGCCAGTGGTTCACCGATCCGGTTATAGTCCAGGATATTGTATTTTCATCCTCTCAGTTTGGTGAGAAAACACCTCAGCAACAAGAGAAGTTAGTGAGTAGGTCTTCCTCAGCAGAAGCTATTTGAGACACTTGGTCGAATGGGAACACTTCGCAAGATGCAAAGGAGAGGTGACCAGCCGCAACCCAAGACACCCACCTACGACCATACCGAGGCTTATTCGGATAGTCTAAGCGATGAGAGCATCGGGTTCGAGTCCCGTGGGTTAGACTACGTAAATTCCGATAATCGAAAACTTCTAGTAGCAAATTCAAGGTCACACAACCATGAAGCAGAACTGAACGAACGGTAGCACAATATACACGACATGGCAACTTCAGTGAAATGTTGCGTCCACGCCAAAGGTGTTTCGGTCCTGCGTATGCTGCTCGAGCTATGGAAATGCGGGGGGTTATCCCCTTTACTGTGCTACCGTCATTGGTCACGCAACTACCTAAGTAGGAAAAGTAATCCACTATCACTAATTCTTGGTCAGTGAGTTTCAAAGCTGGACCAAGCTATACCCAGTCTTGCAGCATCATTTTGCACTTTAAAGATGAAAAGCACATACTGAATCGGGAAACAGTCTATCATGTGCGCTTTGCATGTCCTCCGTATATTCCAACAGACATACGACATCGATCGATTTTTCGTTTGATCGATAGCTTCATATTCCGTTTTCTACCAGAACTCATTTTTGTGTATCTGTAGCTCCACATTATAGAAACGATAATGGAAGGAACAATGTTTGCTTCACAATTCGGTAGTGTTTTACGAACGGGAACAAAGCATAGTCCGCAAAATCTCATACCTAGCTGAGAAATAAACCGACTTCTTATCACAAGGCACGTATTAGAAATTTTCAACCCGGTAACATACGAAGAATGGAGCACAACCAAAAGGTGCTAATGCATGAGAAACCAGTCACCACCGCTTGACTGTTTTACTGGTTTTCAAGTATGCAACCTCGGATCACATAATTACGACTTTGTTTATTACGATTTTGTGCCTTCTATTCAAAGGTGATGGCATAACCTGCTTGCTCAAAAACGACTGAGATCAGCAATCACTCGATCTTACTACACAGCTGACACCCAAATCGTCTCTACCGAACAACCAGGATACCCACATCCGGCAAAAGAACGTCTGCCTCTGCACACCAACTCTAATCTACCCTACCAATTCCAATGTGGGTGCAAGGCGACCTACGTGGGAAGAAAAGAGCGACGATTAAGTTACCGGGTAGTGGAATATATTCCAAATTGAGTCCACAATCAGATGACAATCGAGGTCAAGTCCGCTACATAGGAACGACGGTTGAAACTCAAGAGTTCGATATCTGTCGTCGCAACGTCAGATCGATTGAAGCACAGCGTTTCGGATCATCTACAAATCACAAATCGCAAGATTCCTAAGGTTTAATGAAGCGATTGCTAATAATCGATGAAGGACCCTCTGTGCCAACAGAAAGAACTTTATTTTAGTCTGTCCCTCCCTCTTTTAGGTTTGCTTGTTTCAATGTATTTTACTTTTGTGTTGCGATACTAAAGCCCTATATATTGTGTTGTCTGCAGTATGCACCATGTAGAGACGCAGCCAAATCATCCTGGATATAAATCGTGCAGTACTGCGATTTGGTCTTTTCTTTTGATATTACAACTTTGTTAGTGGTAGTATTAGTTTGCACATACGGGAAGGGTGCGTCTGTTAGAAGAAAAGGTGTATGTAATCATTGGTCGTGGTTTGAAGACATCCGTGCCAGATCCTAACGTCTATCTACTATTCATCTATGATCATTTACTATAGTCTTTGCTCCTGTTTGGCAATTTATGTAAAAAGAATGATCAGGCAATTGCCGCAAAGAATCAAGGAGCACAAACCGGCCTTATTGAGTACGGGAAAACGAGTACAGGTGCACTGGTAGAACACCTTGCAGACACTTGGACCATCAAGCAAACGAGGACGCATTCAAGGTGATCTACAAAGTACTAGCAAACCCATCCGAAGCTGTGCGTCAACAGCACCTTGTTACAGCCGAGGCGATGGCTATTCGTCTACTTAATCCATCCATTGCTTACAAAAGCGATTCGATCAGTCGCTTTGTTTACACTGGCCTTAACCTGACATAGTCAACCGTGACCCACAGGCGCAAATTGAAACAGCTCACTCAATTCATCGATTGCGAACATTTCCAAATCACACAACAACAAACTGTACCCTTACAGTTCCAAACTACATCCCACAAGATCACAATCAACCAATCATATTTATCAAATCAGACCATTACACTATTTTGACAATTTTGAACTTTATGTATAACTATATCAGACCCAAGAAGTTATCGAAAACAAACTCTGTTCGCTACAGTGTTTTCTTAATGAACTCTAGACGGTTAAAAGCGTTTGTTCCCATCCAGTTTGTGGGTGAAACGCCACGCTCTTTGACAGTTTGATTTTGGAAATAAATTGTATCACTCCTCCATCTAAGACGGTGAGTGTTTGGCAGAATCAAAAGATCAGTGCAAATTATTTTCGGTTTCGTAGGCCGAGAATAATTCACGGTAGCTGGTTACATATTTTAACGTGTGGACCACAAATTCGTGAATAGAACATAGTATTACCGCACAATGATGCGAACTTGTCCGACAACCAACAAGCAATAAATAAATAGTGGGCCAGCTTGACGAAGAGGAGAATGCGAAACAAGATGAGCAACAGCAATACACTCTAACTGTGCACACAGATCACGTCAGGCGGTCTCATGTCAAAAACTGGTACACCGACGCTTCCGATGTCAGTCCTCTTTATGCTAGCCTCAACCCAACTGATTACGGTCTTCTGCAAGCCCCGCAGAGAAACGCCTATCCTGTTTTCTTTCCAAGTCATCTGTTGACAACCACAATGTTGCATGCATACGAAAGCGACAACTAAAGCAAACAGCGCAACAGCATCAGACGACCTTTGGGCATACGGCTCAAGTATGCACGTACTCACCCTGTGTGGACGGCATTGATAAAGCGAGTGCGTAGCTGATAAAGTCTTCAACTGTCATTTAGTTCCCGAATAACGATCCACACAGAAAGCGCAACACCCCTTTCCAGAAACATAGCTCAGCACATAATAGCGTTGAATGACATCTAAACAGACAAACGAATCCGCCAGTGTGGGGTTCAACAAACCTCGTCAACCATTCCTTGATCCTTCAGTATAATCGGAGGTGGGTGCTTTGGGCTTCGGTTGGTAACCCATCCATTTCACCCGGAGAAATGCTTCGGTGCAACCAAAGGTCTCAAAACGCTTCTGTTGAGGGAACCCTAATCACTACCTTCCAGTGGCGGTTTTCTCACCAAAGTGAGAGGATGAAGGGCAAACAATCGGAGTTATAACTGGATCGGCAAACCGCTGTCAGTTCAAATGGGGATTGGCCCATAACCCTGATTTCAAACGAACCACAAACACCGCGGTAGTGGCCATACGCTCGTTTGTATATTAAACTGTATTGAGCACCGTGGACATTTGACTCCGTATGATCCGACAGACGGAACACCGGCCCCCAACGGATTGCGGTTCTCGCAAGCCGTCCCGTTACCTTGCAGGTCATGCTTTGGCTAGCCAAAGGCTCCGGTGGAATAAGGCGCTCTAGTCGAAGGCAGTCATTGTTTTGAAAGAACTACGTGCGTACTAACGCAAAACTTTGAAAATCATGGATTGTGGTACGTGATCATGNGTGATCATGTGATACGCTTGTTACCAGTTAGGTATTCTCGGTGTCATGTCTGGGGAAGGGAGTAGTTGTTGAAAGAACGCTGATTGGAGCCAACCCTGTCAAAATCCAGACCAGATAGTTTAATTGAGCAGATCAAGTTAGAACCTCCGGTTAAACGATTCCATGAGCAACCTAACCAATGACCAGACGCTCGATGTCGTGAACAGCAGCTCTCCGGGGTGTTCACACCTACTATGAATATCTAATTTATATTTATTTGTATTTATATTTTCCACGGTGGTTTTCCGTTTAATCTCTTCCCCTTGCTGGTTGACCGAATGGTCGAATGAAACAGTAACCAACAGCGTGGCACAATAATGCGCGGTTAATGAGTGTCAGAACTAGTACCATTACATGACATTTTCGCAGACTCGCATGGAATATAGCTTGCTGATAATCCAGGCTGTTTTCTCCTCTCAGACATTCCGTTTTATTGCTGTGACTGGGGCGATTTCGCTTTTCCCCGAGAGTGACTGACCGACGTTAAGAATAGTTGTCTAATTGACAAATTTTGACAAGAAAAAAAACGCGTATTGTTCAACTGAACACTGTTTGAATATGATGCAAATATCTCGATGAAAATATGGTTCTTGATTTGAAACGAATTTGTCGTGGTCAATCCAATGTAATGGGCAGACCCAGTCGTTGTGCGGGTTACTCCAGGCCATCTGGTTGCAACAATGATGGTGTTGAAATCAAGGAAATTATCTGAATTGATGCTCTGGCGGGAGTAAAACATACAAATGGATCATGGAAATCAAATAGAACAAAGTCACTGAGCCTGTGCTGTTTTCATAACACGGGTCCGGTACCGTGCATGCGCCGAGGTCGAACTCCAGGTAAAGAAATAATTATAGTGGTTATATGCCTAATGACAATCAGGCTCTATCTTATTAGTAACTTTTATTTCTAGGCTGAGACCGTGGACATGTAAATCATGCGTATTGTTGATCAGGTTATAGCTACATCTTTTAGTGGCTACTCCAACTTCATCGGATCAAGGCAATTTGAGTGACTGGTTCGTTGGGATTGTCTAGTCACAACTGATGAGCCGTCAGTAACCACAGACCGTTATGCCTTAGTAAGCAAAATGGGTATGTCGTTTGTCGGAATAATCGATAGCATTGACAACGAGAGGACAGCGTGCGAGAAGTCAAGAGTGTATTATCAACAACAAAAGAACAACGCCCGGGGGAGTTAGGTGGTATCCATGGCTTCCGCTTTGGGATCTGGCAAATCGCGAACCACTCGCGTTGTGACCACATCGTATTCGACTGGTTGGATCTTTTGGGACAGGACCGCAGTTGATCCCGGGGGGAGATTGTATTTCGCAGCACTGGAAAATGAAACAAGGCGTGACCAGAAAAACATAATGGGTTAAATGCACCGGGTTACATAACCTAAAACATCCGTATTCAAGACAGTGTTCTATCAGAGCACAAATACTGCCAGGCACTGGTGCGTATGGCATTTTTATCCCTAACGAAATTGTCTCTAATGGAAGACGCCGTTAGAATCACATCGGAAACTAAGTCCATTACCATAGGCATTTAGGTGTATTGGGCACCTCCAAAGGGTTTGATCCAATGAACTGGACACCTGCCCTTAGTGGAAGGTGGTTTTCACATACCTGCCTACTGCCTTTTGGGTCAAGCTTTGGTCAGCCGAAGGCTACGGTTGTGAACTCCCTAAGAAGATTCAGCTGCTTTGGCCTGGTCAACCTGATAATATTCTGTTTACAAACAAATCATGGAACTTTCTTGTTTTATAAAGATTATTGTACTATAATGTTTGGCAAACACCGACTGGAATTAGACGTGTATGAAATACAATACAACATTTTTTAGTGAGTGGAATACAAGCATCGAATAAGAGAACCGCATTCTGCCGTCCGGGAGCCATTCAACGACTTGACGAAATTTAATTCGCAGTATCAAATTGCAATCAAGTGTTTTCTATTCAGGTCAAAACCCTCATACTACTAATGATCAGTTTGCTCCACATTTTTCCACAGTGCTTGACTTCATGTATGTTTATACTTCGCAGTAATAGTGTCAGTTTGACCTGTTGAACCGGGCGATGATGGTGAGTAAATCCAGCATATCAATTTGAACTTGGGTGGAATTAACGACAAGAGTGACCTGATTTGTGCAATCGCATTAGCGAACTAACGCTATCTTCCTATTAGTAGTATTATTATTGCACTCGGAACAATAATACAATCAGGAGCAAACCGAAATTTCGATTACTGGGAGCGACCGTGGACGCTAGGACCCGGTGATCAACTAGTGCGAATGATTACCTCAAAGTTCAGGGGAAAAACTCACCGCTGTCCTTTTTTGTTTGCAATATCATGCGGCCTAATGTAATCGGTCGACTCTTTCGTAATGACACACAAGTCTACATTACTTCCAGATCCGAGGTCATTAAAAATACCGGCAGCGATTGCGTCACGAACGAGTTGCATAGCCTCAGCACGCTGAAAGAAAAGAGATCAGAAGAAGCCAGTGGGATTTATTTGCAACGAAGTAAACTAGTTATTGTTTATTATATATGTATTTATCACCCAAAACAGGCAAACACCATCACGCAAAGGGCAAAATTAAGGAGAGGAGATAAAACGAGATTTTTATCGCTATTCTTTCAAGTCGCATCTTCCATATTTTACTGCGCTTGTATGCTGGGAGGTGGCCTAGCAGATACGGTCGCTGTCACTAAAGTGTTCCGAGTGTAAGTCCATGCCCTTCACCCAACTTAAGTGGTGGGCAACCTCGATATGGTCAAACTTAGCCTCCTGCTGCCAAACATAACAGCGCGCAAATCCCTTAAGCACCTGCTTATCAAGATTTTGCAGACTGACCACGAGAAGTGGTGAGTAGAAAAGTTTGAAGAGACAGAGAGGGCTGTGGCTATGGGTAATAGTCACAATCTTTTCTGTTAAATTAGGAATATGGTTCCAAGGAAAGTAATTCAGGAAAGGTAATTAATGATTCTGGCAGCACACTAATTCTTATTCGGCAAACCACCATGAACAGTGGCCTGGAAATTTCAAGGCACAGTTCACATGCCCACCCCACCGTCCATCGACATTAGACAAATCGGTCCATATCTCAACTGGGCAACCACTGCCAGTTTATATCAGTCTTTTATCTAAGATAAAGGTTTTTAAGGAAATAAGTTATCTCAAAAGGCATAAAGCTTCCGGCTGTTCCGATCGGTTTTTAAGGATGGAAATTCAGAGTTAGCAAAGAGCAATTAATTGACAAACTACCGAAACTGTCCTTATCCATATTAATTTATTTCCTTATAAATGCGTCTGTAGCGCATGCTACATAGGTCGCACAGTGAGGTGTTTGCCTGAACGCATAAAGGAGCATCACCCGAGATGGTTAAATCAGGGGAAGACCGGCTGCTTCTCACGCGCGATCGTAGGTCATCTCGTGCATACTAGATACAAGATCGAACCGGAGAAAGCTTTCGCTGTTGTTTATCACATCCCACTCAATCGATCAAAGACGCCCGAGTTTGGACATAAACCATGGCTGAGGTGATCGCCATCCGCTAACTTTGCCCAAACCTGTGTATCCTAAAAGATTGGTTCAAGCGCTTAAATTGCCTTGGTAAAGTGTAAAAAACCAAAACAGAACAAGACGTGTCCCTTGACTCAAATGGAGAAAGGCCACATCAACTGACACAGTAAACGTTCATACACATAAACACACGCACATCCTCTTCTCTCCGACTGATGAACTTAAATTGAGCCAATGGTTGCCATTATGTAAGCGTATTCTGTAAGAGCATGACTAGGAATGTCTGAAAACAACTGTTTGCTAACCCACTCGTTTTCTCAACGCTACCATGAGAATATTCAAAATTTTAACTTATTGGCATACTCCAAGTATACGATTGTCTCCAGGAAGACGCTCGACGGCATGGTTCATTACGTCGAGAAACGTGTTTTGTAGGACATCATCCACCTAAGTTGAAGAGAAACGAAGAGGTAGGGTGGTAGTAGTAGTAGTAGTACCCCTGTAGTACCCCACTGGTGACAGAAAATGAGGGTGAAGATTCACCGTAGGCCCTAACCTTCCCCGAGGTCTGGCGGTAGGGTGCTTTTAGAAGCAGAGCATATTTTTCGGGTACTCCGTGCCTCCGCAAACAGTTCCACAGTGCGGAGCGATCGACAGAGTCGAAGGATGCTCTTATGTCCAAGAACACAATAATGGTTTTCCGTCTGTATGCGTGGCCGTGTTTTAGTAGCTGACGAAGGATAAAGAATTAATCTAAACAACCACGGCGTGCACGAAACCCAGCCTGCTCTTCGCGAATTTGTCATCAACAAAATGGGCTTATGTTGCGTAATAAAACGGACGCAAGCAGCTTCGGCACTATTTTAATTAGACTTATGCCCCTTTGGTTGGATCAGGCGTTGCAACAGTTCTTCTTGTAGACTGGTGTAACAATCGATTTTCCCATGTGTAGGGTACACTTTTGGTTTCTCGGATCTTCGAGAACAGTCTCACAAGCTTTTCACGAGACCTCTTACCATCTTTGAAGAGGGTAGGTGACAGGTCGTCTGATCCAGCCGCCTTATGGTGTTCCTTTCGGATTTCCGCTTTTGTGGGTGGTACCGTGGATAGTAACCAGGGTGCACTCTCAAGAGAACTAATTGAAGCAGCCTGTGTAGGGGCTGGTTGAACTGCGATTTGAAGAGCGTTTCAAGCGTCAGTGAAAACTATATTATCGTGCCGTCTACTTCGCAGAATGTTTCACTAACGCTCGGGTGAGTTGGAATAGTTGCCGGGTGTTTCCACACCCAGTTGTTCATCCCATCTCTGCACGTATCGTCATCGTCGTACGGTGAAATACAGCGAGGCGAACTTCACTGATCGCTGTCAAACTCAATACATACAAGGTTGGTGGCGACATCAAAGGTGAACGGATTCGACCTATTTTGAGGGATAAATAATAAATAAATAATAAAGAGTACACAATGGAAGTATGCATACATACCGTTCCAAGCATTCTGACCTGATAACAAATGACAAGTGCTGTCGGTTCGCTGCCAAATCCTTCAATGTCTCCAACCAACTAGTCGCGGAATATTTCGCACCCCAACCTGGAAGACGCGAGACAACTACCCTACTTAATGGATCTGTGCACTTCTTTGCAAGTTGCGTCCACCCGGCCTCTCGGTCGTCTCTCCAACTCCTTGTGAGTTCACGCTTCAAAAAGATAGGTGCCGTTCACCATGCTTGCTGTCAGTTGGGATTGCCCAATGCGCGTCAAAAAGTCTGAGAGTTCGAGGAGACCCAGCGATTCACAACTCGGCGGTTCAGGCCGCAACTGTGTAAACCGGCTGAGTGCGTTTGAATGGTTGTCCAGTGTTGATCTACGCTTCTTGGTGGGGTAGTAGTTTGCCCTGCAGCTAACTCGTTTTGGTATTTGGCTAGTACGGCCAGGTCAGAGAGCTTGGCGACGTCAAGCTGTTTACATCGTATTTTCTTGCGGCCACCAAATCGCATAGACAACTCGGAACAAACCAGTGCGAGGTCGGAGTCCAAGCAGGTAGACCAATACGAACGGCAGTCTCTCACACATCATCTCCATTTATAGCTACTAGCTATATGGTCAATCTGACTCCACGTCTGTGTCGAAGAGAGGTTACGCCAAGTGGTGAGGTGACGCCTGGTGTCTGAAGTTCGTGTAACGAGGAACAGACCGTGTTCTGAGCATATCCTAAGAAGTCTATCCTCATTATCTGAACGACAGCTATCAAGGCCATGATGGCCACCAAGGTGAATCTCGTCGGGTGACAGACGACCAACGCGTGCGTTTAGGTCTCCGGCCATGATCACGATATCCGTCTTAGGTACTTTGAGAAGAAGCTCATGTAGGTTATGATAGAAGGCGTCCTTGACTGTATCAAGGCTAGTCTGTGGGAGCGTATGCCGGTGAGTCTCATTGCGACTATCTGTCGAGATCAAATCCAATAGACCAGCCTCGGCCCTGGCGCTTAAGGCAGTACCAACGCTTGCTTGGTAATGAGGTGGACAGTAAAGGGATGCGACGACAACTAACATCTCAGAGATGTAAAATATATTGGTTACTCGCCAATAAAACAGTAACCTAAACAAAGAAATAAATGGTGTCAAAAGCATCAAAACATCGATAGAGTGAACGTGAAAATGGGTAGGGTGCAGTGAAGCTGCTTGCTGCAGCAGCAGTGGCAAGATTGAAAACTAAAATGTTACATCTCGATGCATGCTAATAACAGTGATATAAAACTGATTACTGGTCACTGAACTAAGCAAAGCTTTACATAAGCGTGTAAGATTACGTAAGATTTGAGGGCCTACACATAATACTAAATTCCACTTACCGACATGTTAGATCGAAATCGGGATTCCAAAACTGATAACGCCGCTAGACACCCGCTGCCCATCGTGATGTAAGGTAGCTTGTCACTACAACC
>UZAN01052662.1:6047-17367 GCA_900618425.1 Echinostoma caproni
GTGCAGCAAGATCGAAAGGTCTTATGAACACACCATGCTATACACCTTCCACACAGTCAATCAGAACAGTGAAGTTTCAAATTATTTGGTACGCGCCGGACACTTGCAAACCAGTTGACCAAAATTTGAAATGAGAGAGTTGAGTTTGTGAACCTACTGCCATAATGTTTGGCCAATCAATAACCAATCAAAGATTGACTGAACTTTAATATAGTACTGGAGTATCAAGCTGGGATTAGCCAATTCGATTGTTCAGAGGCACCGGGCACTCTTGATGTTCTTGGGTGTGGATTTCATTCCTTGGGAAGTCGTTAATTCCCCACGAGATAATGCATTTGAATGCAATATTCACCTCAAATTCAGATGTATAGTGTGTGTGTGTGTTTGAATCGGAGTTCCAGATCGACAAGGTTTCCTTTCATTGCTCAGCATTATGTGATTTTTATCGGCTTTATTTTCCACATCCTTTCTCATCCTGTTTGCGTATCGTCTCAACCGGAATAGCGCTATCCTCACTGAAATTGCATCCGGCTTGCAATGTGACGAACACAATAATATACCTTCAAATAATTGATCTGTTCCTTGCGTTACCATTGGGCTCAGGGTTATCGCGCGGCTTCTGATGCCCTCGGTGTGACTCGGTCTGGACATTTATGTTCACACTCGGAATTGTCATGTTTATTCGGTTAGTGATAGCGTTTATATATGACCCAATGTGATACCTGGTGAGGACACAACCAAATGATCGGGAAACGATGGGACCAGATCCTGTCAAAACCAGAACGCGTGTAGCTCTGTGACAGAAACTGAACTCAAAGGTAACAACGGAGGCAGTTCAGTCGTTTATTGACCCAGTGAGCTCATTTTGTTTCATGTTTGATGCATTTTCAGTACTGAAAAGTGGACTGAAAAACAATTCCACAAGGATGAGTATAGCCATAGACGGTTGAGAGAATACAAAACAAGACTGCTTACGTTCGACCTAAGAGGTCCCGGGTTCGATCCCCACTTAGGTGGATGGGTTTGCACTGCTGATGAGTCCCAAACAGGTCGAAACAGCCATATAATGCTTCTCGGCTTTTCAATTCACGTTTTACTTGCACAACTTACAACAACGAACTTCCCTGTATTGCTATTAGAAACATCATGCAAGGGTTCGGATCAATATGACGTGCCTAAGTAATGATGTAAAAACCTAGGGACAGTGTCCGAATGGAAAGAACGAATTTCCAGTACACACCTCATCCGAATAGTAACTTGCGACTCCCTTCTCCACGCGCTTGAACAAACGTTGACGAATCTCGCCAATTCTTCCACGAATCACACTGAGTTGCGCGTTCAATACGGCCAGATCGGTCGAGGCCTGTGACAGTCGCATTGAATCAAACGATGGAGTCAAATCTCGTTCGGTATCCTCTGTGGCGGGGATCAATGGTGCAACCGGTCGACAGGAAAAGCCCCGATCGACAAGATGTTTCACCAGTTCTTGTTCATTCAAACTGCGGGTACGAGGAGATAATCGGGATGGGAGAATTTACTGTCGGAGGTCAACATAACTTATGAGACAAACAAGTGGGGAACTGTGAACAAATTTGAAAGATATACAGAAAAAGAAAAACTGTCATATGACTAATGTGGACGAACCAAAACAGGATGCGCCAGATATTTGTGATCGTCTCAGGGCGCACGGGTCAGTTTCACTATCGAAACAGGGCGCCAGGAGTCAATCATATCCATGTCAATTGTTCTGCGGCGTTATAGTGACCTTCGACATAAACAAGCGCGATGACTTTTCTCGAGCAAATGAAACAGTTCAGTGTTGTTTAATGCAATACAAAACGGAGGGGTTCCTCAAGCTGGTCAATTATCCATTGTGCTGTTAACGTGTGCAGCTGTGACACAAAGTGAAAAGACTGGACCTTGTACACGCTCCCTGCAGCTCGCAAAATCCTCATAGAACGTAACTGATGAAAGAAAGAAAGCGCTCATGTAATCGAAATTCAGCCTAATTGGAGTACTCGGCTATGATCAGTTCTTCATCTGCGTGGAAAGCTCACGGCCAACAAACGATATCTTCGGTGACACCTCCCCATGAACTACTGCAATGTATCTCAAATTATTCCCCGAAGTCTTCGAGTTCGGACGGGGTCGCGTGTGATTTTATTTTGTTTGAGTACAGGAACGATCATTGCTACGACACTCATTTGTAATATTCGGAAATGAGAAAATTATCCAACCCAAATAAACGTAACTAAATGATGTGCCGGCAAAACACTCAGATCGGAATACGGAATAAGGACTGCTGGCAGAACAGTTATTAATTTTATTAATATAATTTGGATGTCTATATAAAATTTGTTTTCCAGCAATGAGACATAGGGTAACAAACCGCAACCCCATACCGTTTCTAAAGGCCCCAAAATAACGCAAGTCCAAAAAAATGGATCTAAATAGTACAAACTTACCGTAAAAATAATTATCTGCATACAATAGAGAGTATGTCTGCTTCTCTTGCTACATCGACTCATGATTTAAACCATAACCATGAACCCCTTCCGTTACACTGTCCTTCATTTGAAACTTCAAGCTATTCCACGTATGCACACGAACATTTCTCTCGGAATGTTTCAGAACTTTATTACTCATAAGTAGTAAACTTCAATGAAAACTAAATTCGGAAGGATGATAGTGTGCGCTAAAATAGCGAAATAAGACTGTACGCATCGTACATGTGGAGAGTAGTGTAGTACGGTTACACCATGACAAAAATTTATATATACGAATGAAACATAGAAAAAACTGGGACAATTTTGTTCCTACAACCATGGATAAGATGACAGAAAGCAACAAAATAAACTCATCGATCAGATGAAAACATGCTGTCGAATAAGAAACACAACTACTCTTGTTACGTAGATTAAATAGATTGAGAAGTTTGAGAAGTCAGCACAGATAACCCAAAACGGTTTCAGAATGCGATAAACGGATTGACATAATAAACTCAAAGGTCTATAGGATTACGTATCACTTGCCATTTTATTCATAGTTTTGGTAACCTAATGAGAGATACTGAGTTGTCGAGACGATTTTCTGCCGATAGAATTAGTGAAACAAAAGAGCATAACGTGGGTTTCTTCCCCAATATACACCACTTACTCAAAACGAATTAACAAGTTCTCTAGTTCGACCAGCTGGATATCAGGAAATTGAGACTTGAGTCGACAGAGAGAAAGTTGATTGGCCAGTGATTGCAGTTTCTGGAAGGAGCAGAAATAATGCCATAAATGTGTACAGCAGGGTAACGAACTTTATATGCGACCGTGGGCCATAAACTATTTCTAGAAAACACGTTAGCTTTGTGGTTAAATAATCCATCAATATGGATATTCCTGAAGAGTCAGAGAAACATGAGTTATTGATATTACATCTGTGAGAGCTCGATTGCGGGTCAAAAATGACCCATGAACGGCGGTGGTCTAAAGGTTAAGGTAATCATCTAAGTGACCACCAGGCCGTTTGTTCGAATCTCACCACCTCCACCTACGCTTACCTGCCCCAAACCTTTATTTATGTTCCCAGGAACTCTTAACTTGTCTCCCTCCATAAAACCGACTGAACAATTGTACATCAATCAAATAAAAAGGAAATGGCACAATTATTAATGGTATAAAAAGCAACTGGAATGAGTCTGTCAGCGTCCTGCGCGAAGGTAAATCGGAACATTACTATCTCACATTACTCAAAGTTCCACAATAAAATAATGAACCATTATTGACAGAATCTAAATAAGCACATATCTATGTGAGCATGTATACACAACGATAAACAACAGAACGGAACTCACACTGCGCTGATCTTCCACTGAACGTCGCAACGCCTCTTCCTCTTCTTGTATCTCCTGTAGACTGAGACCTGGTTCCGATGCAGATGGATTCGTGACCGTTATCCTGGTGGGGTTTATGCTAGCACTTATCTGACTCTCGGTTTCACTGGGTTGGGAACATGGAAACAGTGATCGAAGCCGATTCTCTGTGTCGGATTCGTTGAAGCTGTCAGTGTGTGGAAATAAAGGGAGGGTGGGGGGAACAAACCAATGGAAAGGAAGAAAATGTACAAATACAAATAGGAACAAGAAAAGATTCCCTATTCACGAGGTATAAGTGTCAACACCATGAAGATCGGCCATAGCCCCCGAATTCGCTTTATTCATTCAGAGTAGCAATCTAGCTGCTTGGCAGTCACTTGTACTTCTAAATCTACTTTTGATTACTCCATCGACTTTCAAAGTTATGCTGACGATGACTGTTTGGATACAGTCTTCTCTTTCTTGAGGTATGGAGTATCACTGTTGTTCACTTCTCTACCAGTAAAGTTCCAAATCATCTCAATCGAATCGGGATCTGGTGAGCAGGCCGATCGAGAGAGAGAGAATTCATTGGTGTAGTGGCTATGGTTCAGAAGAAAGTGAGTGTTCTTTGCCACTCTCAACAGAAGCCAGTCCATTTATTCTTTGATCTTTCGTCATATGACCATAGTATAATCCCATCCGCAATTGCCGTCCTTTTCAAAACGATGAATTCAATTATTTTACAATCTTCCGATTTGCGTTAAGGATTCTGGTAACCCAGCACGCTCCTATCGACTTGAAAAATGAACTGATGCTAATCATGTTTAACATCGTATAACTCGAGTATTGGATGAAGTTAATTCGAACTCAGTTAGACGTGCGACTGATGTGCCGTTACATAACTCATGGGACTACCCTCCTTCGATAACAAAGCTGGGTCGAACAAAATTTACCACATCTCAAAAAAACCACAATGAATTTTAGTACTTCCAGTTGAGCGGAGCGTAACTCTACCTTCAGAAGTGGGAGGACATATTGTCCAAATGCGTAACAGATGGCAATCATTTCAAAACGAACGGTGAATTCGTCCTACGTTTCGATGCAAATCCGTCCAATGATGATCACGCATGTTTGAACGGAGATAATTCCAAATCTAGTGGGAGGAACGCAATAATTTGTATCATAGGTGGCACCCAGTTATCATTTGCTCAAATTGTTCATGACAGATTGTTTGTAGACAATCCAATCAAGGGAGGATGGGTGGCTAGAAGTCGAAACCGCATATGGCCAGACCGTCCGGTTTTCATTCTCTAAAGCGTTCGAAACTCTTCGGTCACATTTACGATGCGATTATCGTCGGAAAGGTGCGACACGACTGCAGTTGTGATTGATTGAATTATGCCGCTTCTCAGCCACACAGGGATATGAAGGTGGTATTTGGAAAACCCAATACGCGCAAATTTCTGGCCTGGTTCCCTCTTCATCGTTGGAGTGGGAAAGGCTCAAATCCACCTTGGTGAATGCTTGATACCAGCATCAGAATGTCAAGCTGAATTCAAATGAATTAGTAACTACCAAACACATCAGACGATTACTAGAAATTCAGAAAAATAAAGATGTTATACTATCCAGACCGGATAAGGGAACGGGGATGGTGCTGTTACATCGAATGGACTACATAAACAAGATGAATATCATATTGAGTGATTGGTCAAAATTTACCAAGTCGACGGAAAAGGATAAGACGGCTCAAATAGAAGGGGCGTCTTCTAAAATTTTGCGATGCTTAAAACAGAGTGAAGTCAATGACGCATTCATTTTCAAGCGCATTAGGCCGACCGGGACTGCTATTCTGACGTTGTATGGATTGCCAAAAGTACAGTTCAGTTTTCATTTTGAACAACCATTAACCACGCACTTTTATGCGCCGGTTTTGGTTGCTGTCTTCTGGTGCCCATTTGGATGGATAATAAAATAAGACAGGAAAGTTAACGGTAGCGTCAAACAGAAAATGGAGACGTTCAGTAAACTAAGTTCGCAAAGAAATTGAAAAGATGCAAGAACACCACTGTTTACGACACCCAGCCATATCATTCAGTGTCTCCGACCAACGGTGAACATCATCCCGAGATCCCCAGTCAGGGAGCCTGACGAGACTTATGTGACCCAGACTCCTGACCAGGGTTTTCATACTCTCACGCCAGGTCTTAGCTTGACCAACCTTGACTTTCTTCCACCCACTACCTGCCTCGGAGAACATCGACGGCCGTGGCAACCTATTTGGAGACATGCGTAACACATGCCCCAACCAGCGTAATCTATGGAAATCGACCACTTGCTCCAGTGGGCGATCGCGATTGCCTAAAACTTTTCGCCTAACCTCAACATTGTCCATCCGGCTGGCCCACTAGATTCGTGAAATGCTGCGTAGACAGCGGTGTTCAAACATCGACAGTCTATCGTTATCCTGTTTTCCTAATGGCCAAGTTTCTGCGCCGCATAGCAGAACTGGCCAAACTGTTGTACCATACACTCGACCCTGCACAAACAGTTGGATGTCGCAACGGCGCCACAAATGTCTCAAGTTTGCAAATGCCAATCGAGCCTTTTGTAAGCGAGCAGATACTTCATCCGTGATGCGTCCACCGGGTGAGATTTAGCTGCCCAGATAACAAAACTTATCAACCTGCTCTATTACTTCCCCAGTTAGAATGAGGCTCGGTACTGCGGACGCTGTATCGTGGGTATCCGTTGCCGGTGGCCTTTCTGCGGTTGTTTGCCAGGCTTAGGGAGAATTCGGCTGGTAACAAGGCGTTGTCTGTATCTACAGCTGTTGACCAGTAAGATAGGTAATGTTGAATTGATCCTCTCCAGCGGTAACTGATGGCGATGTAGTCAATCTGGGTCCAGCGTTGTAAAGAGGTTGGAGGTCTCCATGTAAGACGGTGACGTTTCTTGTGTGAGAAGTTCGTGTTTGACAAGAATAATCCGCGGTCCGCGCAGAGTTGAGGTAAGCAATCACCGTTGTCCGTCCGGTTGGATGGGATTGCATGCGGTCCGCCAGGAAGCCTTTCTGATTCGTCCAGGGACCCCACTTGAGCATTGAAGTCTCCGGTGACTACTACGACGTCCGCTGATCGAACATTTTGGAGTAGTTGAGAAAGAATTCATCCTTGATTTCAAGTGTACTGCAATCGGTCGGTGCATACACCGATATGACGAACAAGCATCGATGCTTCGTTCTGTATCTGTTGAACCGTGCTGAACCGTTGAGACCTACAGCGCACAGTCGGCCACTGACTGGAATCCAGTCAAGAATCGACCGCTGCGCCTTGGGACTTAGCGTAATTCCAACACCAGCAACATCGCGAGCTTCGGATGCCGAATCGCTTGACACATGAAGGGTGAAACGTGAGGTTGAGGTTGGATCAGGAGAACGCAGGGAGATAATGGAAGTAGGGTCTTGTATGCGTGTTTCGGGGACACAACATACATCTAAATTGAAAGTTTCAAGAGTTCTAGCCAGGCTAGCTTGTTGACCGATCTGATAAAGTGTGTGGACATTGAACGCGGCTCAGTAAAAAGGGGATTTTGGCTTTAAAAATCTTATAACTTCTGATTGTCTGGCTTTGTTTCTAAAAAGCTGATTGATATTTGATGGATGGCGTAAACAGGAGCCATCTGGGATCATTTGGAATTGAGAACTAGACAGACGAGAAAGATGGTTCTCCAAATGAGTGCCTAAGACTTCAGGGCACGATATACTTGGCGGCAGCCCACACCGACGAAGGGGTTTTTATTTGGGAACCCTAACCGGAGCCTTTGACTCAAAAGTCCGACCCACAAGCCACTGGCGCGGGTGAATCCAACGCGGGAGCGTGAACGAAGCACCCGTGTGGGAGCTTCTAGAGACCTGTCACGCAAGGCCTTTGAATTTCGGTTAAGTTTGTTGTTCGCTTGTGCGTTGATTGTCGGTCCGCTTTTTGGGATCGGCCCCTAGTCCCATGCACCCAATGAGACAAGCGGAACGTGGACGGGACAGCACCTTATTGGCTGGGGGCTGCCCAGCTTGGGCGGGCGGCAGCTGTCCAATGAAGCGCAAAAACTTCTCCCACCGTCGAGAGAAAGCCCCAGGTACCTCGCTCCTACGTACATCTAGTGCGGGTTTTCTGACCGATAAACTGCCCCTCACCGTGTTTATTTGCTGGAGTGACCTCTCCAGGGGTGAATGTGGATAGGAGGAAGCCAGGAGGTACCCAAGTAGCTGGCTTTGTGAGACTGAGCTTTGTCTGGCCTCTACCCGTTAACCTTTAAGGTATGATTGGATCTACGGCTGTGAAAAGCCATCCTGTATAGCTTGCAGAGTCATGGAGGCATGCAAGCCATCACACCACGCCAAGGTGCAGTCTCGTCGTGATGGTGCCAAAAGTACACAAAGATGGAGTACCATTACGACCGATTTTGGATATGTGCAACTCGCCATATCATGCCTTGGCAAAGTGGTTAGCCAAATTGTTAGAACCCGTTCGAGTTAGTCTGACAAGATGCATTTGCTTTTGTGAACAAAATCAGAGACATAAACTTGGTCGATCAAACAATGCTCTCGCTGGACGTTAGCTCGTTGTTCACGAATGTTCCCATCAGCGAAACGATTGAATACCTGTGCAGTTATGTACAAACCAATAATACAGAGCTCGGCCTCCCTTTGGATGACCTTAAAAAACTACTTTATTTCTTCACGTATAGTGTTCAATTCAAGTTTAACGATGAGATCTATCGACAAAAGGATGGCGTGGCGATGGGGTCTCCGCTGGGACCGCCTTTCGCGGATTTATTCATGGCGAAACTTGAAAACACTCAATTGCAGTCATTCATCGAAGACTGTACTAAACACACGGTACGCGTATGACATTTATTGTGTGATCAGTGCAACATCAAACAAAACGGAACTATTAAACAGGTTCAACAGCGCGCATCCCAATATAACATTTACTTTAGAAATGAAGTGTAACAACAAATTGCCGTTGCTAGATGTCTGCATCACCCGTCGACCAGATGGTTTGGTGCAGCGTTCGGTGCATAGAAGGACAACCTGAAAAGACCAATAAATTCATTTCCGAAGCTTTGTGCCACTGAAGGTAAAAAGGAACTTGGTTCGTTGCTTAGCGGATAGGGCAAGAAAGATTTGCAGTAAGGACACGCTAGAAGATGATCTTCGTACCATATAATCAACCTTTGCACGTAACGGGTATCCGAAGCGTTTAGTCAACGAGATGATTCAGTGCATGGAAAACTCTCTACAAAACACAGAGATTAAGAAAAAATCCGTGTACATTTCTTTACCGTTCAAAGGGGAAACATCAGCCGAGATCATACAAAGAAGATTATCTGACGCAATCGATAAGACGTTCTATACATCTAAGCTTTGTGTGTTGTTCACGTCCAAGCCAAGTGTGTTTGCGACTGAAGGACAAAGTTCCGGACTCTGCGGTCTCATTCTGTGTATTTATTTACCTGTTCCTGTGGAACAACGCACATAGGCCGCACGGTCAGGCGATTGTCCGAACGGATTCGTGAACACCACCCTGCGTGGCTGAACACCGGAAAGATTAGGTCACTCACCAGTGCAGTGGTTTCACACCTAGCTGAAACAAATCACACTGTGGACGTGTCTGAGGCTTTCCGACCCCTGTACAAAGTTCGTGGGCGATTTTCGAGGCCGGTTCGCTGTCGGATGTTGGTCACAGCAGAAGAGGTGGGCATTCGTCTGCACAACGCTCTCTGTGTGCCCAAAAACACCAGACTGATGTAGACCTCAATCGACGGACACTATGGGAGCTTTCGGTACTTAATTACCATAGCCTCTACAAATCCTAGCAGTCGTCCATTGGGTTTGGGATAAATAACCCGGAACAATGCCTCACGATCGACGTGGTGGCCATTCAACGGCAGATGACGAGCAACGGCACTCTGTGAGACTGGTTTGACGGACAAGTTGTTTGTGTGACCCTCTCAATGTCACTCGTTCTCATTTGACCTATGCTTGTATGGGTTCAGTCACTTAGGTACACAGCTGCCTCAGCGAAATGATTCCCGAATTAGATCGTGCTCAACTTCAGTGTTGCGTTCCACATGTGATAGAATTCAGTATCGACGAGAAAAAAGTGAGGAAAATTTCTCGAAACAGAAGGCATATAGTACAAGGAGATGAAATGAAACACTCACTCTGTTTTGACAAACATCTCCTCCACAGTGGCTCTTTGGACACCAGGAAACTTATCCAAAAGACGATTGATGATTCTACGAACCACGGGAGAATCCAATGACTGTTAGGTAAATAAGTTGAGGAAGGGGGGATTGACGAATTAGTTCTTGAATACGTTTCCATGATTCGCACACACACACAAATTCAACGTGCGGATAAACCATCGCAGATGGGTTTAAACTATTCATATTTTTAAGAAGAATCATATTTTATGTATATATCAAATATTGGAAGTAAAAATAATAATAATAATATTACTTTTACTTCCTTTTATCGAATATACCAATGTAAAAACAACTTTCGGGGAATGAGTAGGCTGCAACCAGTTAGGTGCTCCCTAGAAGAGTAAAGTTGGGTGGCGGAGATAGATTTCCAACACACGTCCTCCGGAGCGACATGTTGGTGACCATAACTGCTTTACTATTAGATAACCTACTAGTGTGGTATATATAATCAGTGTAGCCATAGGTTCAAGCTGCTGATTGTCTAGGATAAGACAGTCGACTCGCGACTCCAAGGTTCATGGTCTTAGCCCCGACGAAAAGACAAAATTGGCATGCGTTGTGATGATTCCCAACTAAAGTATGGAACAGCGATCTAGTGCTCTTCGTTGATAATCACTCACGAAAATCCCCTACATTCTTTATTCAGTATTGCCGAACCCCTGACTCCTAATCACAGTCAGTTCGAGTGAGAATCAATGCTCCCCGACTTGGGCACAAAACACATCGTATTCTGCGAAGGTGAAACAACAACAAACTCCGGTCCGTCAGTTCGCCTTTGAGCTTGAACCAAATAACAAAAATTTATGAAACAAAGACAAACACAAACGCGCGGCCGCACACACACACAGACAGAGAAAGGAAACTGAACTTACCAAACGGAAATCCTGAACCGAACGATGTATCACCTCATCATCATTCATGATCTCGGTGAATGAGGTCGAGTCTGTTATATAATTATAATTTCTCCCTGTAGGTGACGGGTGGAATGAAGCCGAGTGGAACGGGTTGGTGTGAATAAAAACAAATTTGGATGAATGTGAGAGATTGAACGGTCCGTTATGTGAGTCAAGAGAGAAAACTATCGAAAAGATAGTTAGGTAGTTAGTAGGAAGCTTTTCCTGATAAAATTAACAGTTATTTCTATAATTAAAAGCTTGTTTTGATCTCCGATTAATTAACTAATTAATTTATGCATCAAAGGTG
>UZAN01052672.1:6550-17361 GCA_900618425.1 Echinostoma caproni
TGCCTCTCGAAGTTGGATGGGTGATCCAAATGAAAAAATATCACTGCTATCATCGTCTTCATCGTACGCCGAATTTCACTGATCGCCGCCAGACGCGCAAGGCATATGCAGGGTAGACAGAAATTGCACCTATTTTGATGGAAGAAGAAAGAAAGTGAACCTCTATGATCAACACAGATTACATAATCTAATTTTGCGTTTATACCATAGAAAATGTCGTCGTCGTACTCTAAATCGCACAGCTTTCCTCCAGCGGCCCATTCAATACCTACATTTTGGAGACCTCTTAGAGCGTTCTCCAGTATTTCGTCTGTGATGTATATCAATAGGAATATCGAAGTAAGATACCTCTGCCGAACACCGCTGCTCGGTTCGAACGATTTGATTACAGCGCCGTAGACCATTACACCATCAGAACTTTGCATGTACAATGGTTTCAGTAGTTTTACATAATTCCGTGGCATTCCTTTGCGTAGCGGTGAATCCATTAGGCATTCACGATCAACTGAATCGAGGGCTCCTTTCAGGTAAACGAATCCTGCGATTTTCAGTCGGCAACGCGTTTGGCGTTATCGAAGATTTGATTGATGCACCTGCGATCTGGTTGGAATCCTGCTTGCTATTTGCGAATATTCATCTCCCTCAAGGATGTCAGGCTGCGAATCACTGCAGAAGTTAACATTATTGTAATGATCGAAACTAAGCTTATCCCAAACCGACATCCAATGCTCAGTGCCAGTGTGACTGTAAACACACTTTTCGCTGCTCTGTTAGAAAACNTTTTGCATTCACCCACTTAATATACCTCCGAAAATAAGTTTGTTTGCTGTCCAATATTCTTATGACTCATAGTTTGATATGTGGATATGCTGTAGCCACTCTGAGTCGTGGCGATAAATGTTGTATCTCCCTGATAAGTCTAAGCCTAGAGATCAAAAGAGGAATGCATCTACCCTTTAAAGGTACGTTCTGCTTATCTCAGCTTAATGGTTTATGGGGTACCCAGTACAAGCTATCCTTATTTTTAGAATCATAGATAATCGTGATCCACGTAGCATACAAATACCATATATTTGTATAACCTTCGTGCCTATCCGCCAGAGGAATACGTTTCTACTGTGGTGAATTGTTATTTTTCAACTCGTTTCTTCCTCTGTGATATGGTGTATTCCAGTTTGTCATTCTCTGTGACATTGGCATTAATAATTTTCTTAGTCCGACTAAATTTTGGTTCAGTTTTACTGCGTGTTGTTTTTAATAGAATTTTATACTCTAATCGCTTTCTTTAATTCTACCTCCCCCTCCCACCTGATACACATCAACTCGATTGCTCTACGTGACAGCTGTTTTCTTGTTTGTACTGATCGGCTTGTGGTTGTTCTCGGTTTCCGTGCAAGCGTACACGTTCGTCGGAGAACCTGTATGGTTGGAATCTCAGACGGCTTTGATTTTGTGAGTGCTTATGTTGGTCCGAAACTGTTCTATTTTTTTTCACTACCGTGTTTTAGATCAATTTGTCGTCCAAGACGGAGAGTTATTTACCTCGATTTATGTTTCGACTTTTGCGTTTGCAAACATAATGATGCGTGCTAATCTCTTCTGCTATCACGCGAATGAATTTTGCATCACTTAGCCTTGGTCGTTTCCGTCGAGGAATAGCGTTTTACACTCATGAGTTTCGGTTAACTCTCGTCACGCGTGCAACACGGAAATGAGTCATATTCCACACTCTCTGCCAGTGAAGTGGTTCAATGATGTTAGGATCTGCGCATTAGTGATAAATCTGTGAAATGTGATATACATAGCTACAATCAATGCATTTACATGTATCAGAATTCACGCTTTTTTGTTGCACATTTTTTTCCAGCCTATAGCACGTTTACTCCAGTTACGTATTCCACCGAATAGGTTTCCTTGGTGTACGACTAACAGAGGTAGTTGGTAGATGGAAGAAGATATGATCAAAACGTGACCCGGTGTAGGGGTACATAAATCCTGATTAGGGCACTCAATCATATAGCTGGCGTTATACTTTCCAATCAGGTGTCCCGTGATTGACCTAATCAGTGGTTAGAAACAGAGGGTTGTGTAACAGTGTGGAAAACGATGACGTCTACTTGCGTTCTACGCAGATACGGTTAACAGGTCTTCTAGATCTTAATTCTACTAAGGCGTCGCCTTAAACTTCTTCCTTCTTATTCGACTGAATACTAAGCGCAAACAGCAGTGGAAACCGTCACACAACGTTTCAATATTGGTTATGCGAACCGATGCCGAAATATTTGCTTGAGCCTTGCTTTTGTCTCCAAATGACTTTCTACGCACAGCAAACGAAATGGTTCTTTACAAAAATGAATCAAGCCACCGTCACACGTAACATGTTGATCTCCATTTTAGTTGCCAAATCAGCCATCGTCTTCTGGGCTTGGACAGTGAGGCTGCCCTCACAGCCTGTCTGGGGTCCGCATCCAAAAGCAAGGCAGCATCATCTGCAATCGTGGATACTCATGGTGCCCGAATTGTGCACGATGAACTGTCACCTACTGATCCCGGGGGTCGAACTGTGCGTGCGACAGGACTCTCGTTCGCTCGTGTTCCCATTGAGGTGTCCCCGCAACCGAGCACCGGGAGCAGTGTTTTCGCTGCCACCGCAGCAGCAGTAGTAGTCACACGAGACCAGGATATATTACTTGGTCGTCTCAATCCGTACGCCCCAAGTCCAGCACAAATACACAAACCGATGGCCGGACCGATCCTCTTGCATTTGCTCACCTACTTTGTGCTGAATGTGATCTTCGCCTCAATGTGCCTATTCGATGTGTCAGTAAAGCATAGCTGGCGTAAATTTTGGATACGGTGAGTGATGAAATTGTATTGTTCACGGCTCTCTTGCTCTTCCATTTGACATCCGCATTTATCTGGTACAATCTTCCATTAACCAATTCGGAACGCTATTGAGTGAAAAACTGGTAGTAGTTTCAAAGAAACACTAACTGTAACGAGTCCAGTGTTATGAACGAACGTTTGGATCTAGTTTCAGTTCGGTTACTTCTCATCAAATCGAATCTTTGGCTACAACAGAAACCAAATTTCTACGATTGAATTCTATGTAATATGTAATGGTAAACCTTCAGTGTTCGATGGAGCTTGTCGAATAAAAGTATGAAAATATTGAATCTCAACAATACAACAAGAAGACAAATGTCGCGATATGTTAACATTTCGTTCAGTTTTCCCAAGCGCTCTATATTCGCCTGTTTGTTTTACTTCATGGTTGGGGTCATTAAACGAAATGTCAGTATCTCGCCACATTTGTTTTCTTTCTGTATTGATGAAGTTCATAAAGGGTACTCAATGTTTCAATTTGAATCAAATCTACCTGAGCAACATTATTAGGCACATTTAATGACTATCCTTTTCTCACCCACCACTTCTTCAACTTGCGTATTGTGGGTAACAGTTATTCATGTGACTCCCGATCGCCTTTGTTAGTTCTTTTATGAGGTATTATAAATGTTTTCCTTTTGTGGTATACCGTGTTAAACGTTGTCGTTGTCCGTCTACCTTTTGCAAAATCTTACGGGAAGACAAGACAAACCGATATGGTGGTATAACAGGTCAAGTTCTGCGAATCTCTCACAGCCAGATAGATTATCCTTTTCCCATCCGCCCTTAGGCAAATTCCACCATCCGGCTCTGTTTTGGTCGTTCGATGATATTTCTTGACTTCAACCTCTCCCTCGGAATATGTCATTCTGATTGCTCACTGGAACTGCCGCTTATTGTTCACATGGAGTCTTACAATACTGTGCCATTTTGTTGATGGAACTTCTTTTGTTCATGGCGGGCTACTTTCGACATAATCGCGACTGTTCCCTTGACCAGGTTCACTTGATTGGCTTGTACCACCGTGTGGATCATCCCATCCGTTCGTTGCAGTCTCATCAACAACGGGGTTCAGCTTCCGTTTTCACAACCATCAACCATGCATTTTCATTCGCCGGTTTTCGTTGCTATCTTTTGGCTTCCTATCTGTATAAAAGCGTAAAATTAAGAATTGTATGTCAAGAGTGGTGTCAATGTGAGGATACAAAATTCATCTAGACCGGGGTTGCAAGAATACTGAGTACATGCACGAGCGCCACCGTTTGCGACACGAAGTGATGTATGTTATTCATGCTTCCTCTGTAGGTGGAACACTACCGTTCAATTCCATTTGACTTGTGGGGCAGTTTATTATTATATTATATTTCACACTTGTCTGACAGACTGTCTGTGAGGGGGCAGTTTATTTCAAGAATTCTCATGAGCACGCGTACCGTATCGATTTCATCATATCCAACCAAATGTTTGTTGACTAAAACCTGTCCACCTTATGATATACACTCACTGGTGCAGGGGCACTTTCACCCTTCCCTTCATCAGTCCATTTCCATGCTGGATTAACAGAAAGTTTTCGAATTACTGTCAAATAGGACAAAGATTTCCTCTCTTTATCCAGACTTGTGTAAGTTTTCGCATTTAGAATCTGGTATTACGGTTGAGTTACCGTAGTCCATTGAAGATGGACTGCAATCACGTCCCAAAGCGTAGCAGTTTTCGTATATCATCTAACCGCTCTAGTCGTTTTCTTCCATCACGCAAGTTGAAAAAGAACGCCATCTGTTGAGTTGCCCTGTTCTCAAACAGATACATCTCTACTCGTTAGCCTCTAAACTCCGTTTCGCCGCGCCGATTGACTATCAGCAACTGCAAATATTCGCCACATGCTAAGGAAACTGATATTTAGAGATGAGCACTTCGTGAATCCAGCGGGGGGTTATTTTTCACCTTGTGAGTTGTTTTATTCGCATGTAAAATATGTTCACTTTCCGGTCACGAAAAACGTCTAAATATGTTTGCTTTATGTTTCAGTCAATATTGACTTCAAGGGACCGAACCAATAATCGTTCTGTTGTGATTGAATAGGACTGCTGCATGGTGGCAGGTATCCAATGAACGTGGCTATCTCCTCGTTGTTATTTGTTTTTTTTTGCACAACTTCGATATGTACCAATTCCGATTCATCTTGTTGCATCTGATAGAATCGTCTCTGGAGTGTGGTCTCGTACGTGACTGACGTGTAGCTTCCTCTCAGCATACACTCTGCCTAATTGACCATCGCAGTTTTGTAACGCTGATTAAACAGGGAAGGAAACAAATCTGACACATGTGGAATGTGCCATGTAGGTACGTGGACAGGATGCAAACGAACCAGTTGAGTCACTTTGATCCACTTCTGGTGGTCACGAATAGAAGCTTCAAGTTCCGTGACAGTCATTTTCGTGTCTGATTGAATCCGCTTGCAATATTTTCATCAGAATCAATCTGTTGCTTCTATCTGAGCATCCTATATATTCTCCAATTTGTTGCCGCTCGGGTGAATTAAAAAACAGTTGTATCTTGAGCGGGAAAAATCTAGCACCAAACGACCTAGTGTCCTGGTGAGATTTTATATTTGCTCATGTAAAGTCCTATTCGGATCACCTCTGTTCCATCTGCCATCTATCTTGAAAGCAATATACCCTGAAAAAACCTATCTGTTGACATTCCCCAACTATCACAATCTGCGCAGATCAACCACCATCGGGAGACCGCGAATATTCGAACCTTTGTCCAACCTGGACATTGCTCGTCTGGTTCTCCCACCAGATTAACTCAGTACGGCGTGGCTAGCGATATTTGCGTGTCTGTAGTCCATCTTCCTCCTTTCCCCGTAACAACAAGTCTCTGCATCATACAGCAGCACTGTCCAGATAGGTATACCTTATACTCGACGTTCCATAGGCGGTGTCGTCCAGCGACTCACGAGTTGATCAACCGAGCCTTCTTTTTATGTGGCAATACTTCATTTAGGATTATTCTGCCTGGTAGCTGTCCGAATAACAATTTTTTGTCTTCCGTGGGTGGATTCGCAGTTTAGTGCCCATAGATGAACAACTCTTGTATCCTGTAATCATATTCTTGTGCGTTGAGTGACATTCCAACCGTATATCCATGTGCATAGGGTCCTATAATCACGTCATTGCCTGGTCACTTGTTAAAGATAAAGCCTCTCGATAAATCTTAGGTAAGTTCATTTTGTCGCTGGGTCCACGCAAGGAGCGGTTGCATACTCGGTTTCAGAACTGTTGGTCTTGTAACCAAACACCGAGTTGCTTATTTTTACTTACCTTTCTGCTGCCGTTTAACGTCTTCTATCTGGATAGCTAGGTCATCGCGAATGGCAATCCACAGACAAACGTCGTTACCTGAATGTAGACCTGTGTACCCGACTATAATTGTCAATAACTGGTTTGTCGATTGACAGGCAATGTGGAAAATATCAAAATCACTTGGAGCGATAGCTCTGCAGTTACATAAACAGCTTTTTGTTCGCTGATCTCAGTTTGGGACACCCAGTTGCTTCAGCTGATGCTTCAGTTCATCATTTAACTGCTAAGGGTTAAACCGCTCACCGCTGTGACGTACTCAATCGTTTGTTTCGGGTCGCTATCACTGGTTTGTTGGATCGTTTGAACTCAGAGATTCACATCCTATACTCGCCACCTAGGCTTTACCGTTCCCCTATCGGTTGACACGATTTTCCCATAGGAATGTTACGTAATCCAGCATTCCTCAGAGCTTGTTTGCCGTTATCCATAACCAAATGATATATCCTCGTGATTATTTGGCTCACTCCTTTAACTAGAGTAAGGCAGTAATTCCAAATGGCCATTGAAATTGCACTCCAAAAGTCTGGTCAATGCAGTTTTTCCTCTCATTCGATTTCGTCAAACCTCCACAGTTATTTACAAATGCATCAGTTGATCTTCTGAGTTCGTCCACAAATTTTGTGCCATCTGATGCTAGATCTTTTATCTTTTCTCCTATATGCAGTAACTTATCACAGGACAGCACTCATAAGATATCTTATTCCAGCCTTCCAACACTGATCAGTAAATAGCATGAGTTCTGAGCTAAGTCTTCCATCTTGACCCCATTGTTTCTTTTTATTTCCGCCGTTTGTTTATTGCTATTGTCTTCGAAAAAAACCGAATATTCGTTTTCCCGCCTAAATGAATCTCTTAAGAAATAGTCGCTTTGACGCGCATACCCCGATCTGTCAAAATGGATAAGAGGTAGATTTCACCAAGTTTTGACTGGGTTTTCGGTTGTCATTTGGTTTAATGTGATGTCAGTCACCTAATACATTACACCTTGTTTTGTCATCGAAGTAACGGTGGGTTGGAGACACAACAGCTTCCAGTCAGATGCTTTTGACACACCCTTGTTTGTTTGATGCGATGATATCTTGCTGATGCATTGTAACACTTGGGTTGTGCGTTGTTTTCATTCTCCCTTTGGTAATTGTGATTACGTTACCTGGATTTTGAATGTGCCTCATTGATTGAGGCACGCACCTTGAAGTATCCCCCCCCCCCTTCTGTCGTTCTCATCGGAAGGCGTTGATAGTCACGAACCATCAAGGGAAGCATTTCGTTTATCCTTATTTACAATTTCATTCATTCCCTTCCATTCCGGACTTTTCGGAATTTTGCGATCTGAACTTATGTGGTATCGTAGTGGTTTGCAGCTAGTTATGAACTGGTCAACGTCTCCGGTCAGCAAAATGACGGCGAGATTTGTGCGTTATGTAGCGGTGAAAACGTGAATATATGTCATCTGTGAAGTAGTTGTTTCTATGCATAATGTGTTAGTTATAAATTCTTTTTCTGCTTCATTCGTTTTTCAAACAGCCTACGTGTTTCTTGTCGCCTTGGACGTTGGTGCGGTCATTTACCGACAAAACGTGCCATAAATCATTCACATGCAGTTAAAAAGCTACTGTGTAATTGTCTGTACAACAATGTGGTTGGATTCAGTTGGTGGGACCCCGGCCTGTTTCTTGTGCCTTTATTCCACGAAGACTCCAGCTTGGCCGCATCCAGTGTGAAGGAGACCAGCTCGACGTGTGAACTAGTTCACTTGGCTGATGTGTTATCCAGTTCGGATTTGAAATCACGTTCTCTTGGACGAGGTGATCGTTTACTTTCCTCTGACGTCGCCTCAACCTCATCGTGCAAGATTCGTGGAGAGGATAGTTGTATGCCCAGAGACATTGATAGTCAGTCACCACCCGCTGATCGTCTCACCGGCGCAAACCCGGTAAATTCGACCGGACCGGATTTCCTCGTGAACACAATAGATTTACCGTTTCATCCCGTTCCTGCCCCATTTGATGATCTGATCCCTCATGTGGCACGTGTCATATCCCTGTACGAACACACATCTCCTGATCATCCAACCTTAGTATTTTTCCGTCATCTATATGACCAATTAGTTCAATCTACCGGAAGTCCAACTGCTGTTGGCTTCACGACCACCGTGACTGCGAACAGAACAACCACGATGACGACGGCAAGCAACAGTAGTCCTGATCATCGTCACCCGGATCGACCGGCCACCGCATCAGGATTGGAACGACGACCGAACACTGCATCCGGAAACGAACTTGTGTTAGTCAGTGAACCCGCGCAATCCAGTTTAGTCCGATCAATGGCAGCCCTGTACGATCAGTGCCAGAAGCAGTTGGTAGCAGCGAATAACGTGAGTGTGTCAATCGATTGGTTTCTGATGCGATTATAGGCCCCATTTCTGCTACTTTTTCCTCCCACCAACTTTTATCCGTCTTGAATTTTCTACTCGGCCACATAAGTTCATCGCTGCCATGCGATCATAAGGGAGACGATATATCACGCATCCGTCTTTTTTAAGGAAACCATTTGTGATATGAAAAATATATATGCCAAACTTCAAACGAAGTGTGTGGGAAAGCTAAACTTGTGGTCCGTACTGTGGGCAGGATAAATCTTTGTCTAAACTGTTTTCATTCTCTTTCTAAATGATTTCCCCGTGGGATGCGCATTATTTTCTGGGACCGCTGTGTGTGTGCTGGCGGGTGGGGGTGGCAGAGGGATGTTTATGTATATCTGTTTACTTGTGGCTGTGAAGATACTTCCGCAATCCGTTTGCCATTTATTCCAGGCGTACAACCTTGACTTGTACAATCATTCATCTCAACGGATCAACTCTTTCATCTACTTGGTCAATCGTCGTTGATGTAGATTAGTTGTAAAAAGAAAAAACGAGTAAAACAAAAATAAGTGTGTATTCTCTCAAGGTTTCGGCTGTAGACGTGTGCACACCATACATTCGTTCCAATGAGACCATTCTTCAGCATATCATCCAATCTCACTCTGCTAAGTCATGTATCCCGGATCACAGCTCTCTTTGTTCGCGTTCCTTCTTCTTACTTTCCACATCCCCACGGAACATAAGCAATAGGATAAACCTATTTTTCCATTCCTGACTTATTCTTAAGCGATCCGATTGGATACTGAGCATCACTTTCTTCTGCAGCCGGGAAATTCGTAGTACATTTCTTTTCTGTGTTTTGTACCTAAATATTCCTCTCTGTGCGCGTTTCAGTGTCTTTTCTTTTTAAGGTGATCGAATTTGTTTTGATCATTGCTTTTCAAAAAAATATCGTCATTCACCTGGTAGATCACCCCAACTAATCCAGACGCGAGCGTTTCACAACTAGACCAGATATCCGATCGGACCATTTTTATTTTCGCAAAAATGTTAAGGTTTGCTAATTTGTCCCACGTGTCTTTGCATTTCTGTCACTGTTACGTCCTTTCTATATTGTAGTTCTCCACTCGTCATCGTAGCCGTCATCGACGTCTTCTTCCGTCTCGAGCTTCAGGTGAGTGCCGTTTTCTTATCCCATCGCGTTATCCTCGTCGTCATCATCATCCTGAGTATCAGAGTCATCTTACATTTCTCATCTACTGTTTATTCACCAGCACGTCGAAAGAGTCAATCTCGTAGCTTATCCACCGGTGGACTCCACTGTCCTGTTTCCACGTCCTTCCGGCTGTCGAGTAATGGAGGTGGTGGTGGTGGCACCAGCACGGGGGCCGGTTCGATCGTCTCAGCCACGTCCGATCACCCGGAGGAGTCACTTCCAGAGCTGCTTCGTGCAGCTGCGTCCGTCCTGGCTGCGGCGGCTACTGGGACCTCGGTACGCAGTCCTACTGATCCGCGAACTAGCGGCCCAGATAGTGACCGTGACACTCGCCCTCGTCAACGTCGTCTCAGTCAGTCTGTCATTTCTTCGACTTTGTCCACACAACAATTGAATCAATCCAGCGGAGTGGCTTCGGGTGAGAACATTGATTCTGAAACAATTCGGGCTTTTTAATGATCTGATTAAAACGTCTCCATTTTATATATATATATTATTTAAACTCTTCTGGTTAATCAGTGTAACAGCAATCCTAAATGAATCATGTGATTTTCTTTTCGAGGATCTATGCTAGCGGTCTGTTTAAAGCCCCCTTGTAACCATGGTCCCCGTTACCCTCGGATGTTGGTTCCACAATTTTGACCATAATCAACCCACAGGATCGCTCACTCGTACCGCATTTCATCCTTGTCTAAAACACAATATCGCTGTCGTTTACGTTCTGAATCATGGAGCTGTTTGAGTACTTCTGGTTGAAAACCGTGCCATGTTATGTAGTGAAATATATTTTCATATTTAGTTCATGCCGGTTCACAAAGTTGCTCGTAATCGTCTGCGGTCACACTGGGCCAGCGGCGAAGAATCAATCCAGTTTGACTACCCGGTTCTTTTCTTATGTGAATCACAGACGAGGTAATGTGCGCGACAGAAATGGTCCTAAACGTGATCAGTATTGTTTAGATTTTTAGTATATTGTAAA
>UZAN01052673.1:4534-15796 GCA_900618425.1 Echinostoma caproni
ACGAACTTGATATCCTTCCTTGACGAACTGTCGGGCTAGACCACGGTGACCCTGTTGAAGTTTGCTATCTAGATTTCAAGAAGGCATTTGACTCGGTCAGCCATCGGCTGCTTTTACTTAAGTTAAGGAACCTGCGATTTTCTCCCGTGGTGAGAGACTGGATAGGAGAATACCTCAGTGGACAAAACGTCTTCATGAAAGTAGAAGAGTCCCAATCTACCTCCGCCTTAACCTGCAGTGGGGTACCACAGGGATCGGTACTTGGGCCTTTGCTGTTCGTAATCTTTATTAACGTTTTAGCTCAAAGGCTACAGTCAAAGTGCTTCCTATTTGCTGATGATGCTAAAATTGTAGGTGGGCCAACCGGGGATGTCATACAGCCGGACTTAAACACCCTCTATAACTGGTCCGTGGTCTGGGGCCTACCACTAAACGCCGGCAAGTGCAGACTCTTATTGTCCCACGGTTTCCATGTGGTGCGCTACCTTAACCACGATAACCCCCTGGTAACTCAGCACACAGACAATGAAGGACCTAGAGATGCTTATGCACCAATCCTTCAAGCCGTCACCACAATGTGATGAGGCTTCTGGGAAGGCTCGAAGGGCATTGTTCCAGTTGCGACGTACTGTTGCATCCAGGTACCCGGTAGTCCTGCTTCCAATATACAAGGCGTTCGTTCGTCCCCACTTAGAGTATGGAGTCCAGGCATTGGCACCAACTAAAGTTGGAGACATGAACACTCTTGAAAGGATACAAAGGAGATTCACCAAATTTCTCCCAGGTCTCCAAGGGTTGACGTACGCCCAGAGGCTGGAGGAGTTAGGACTTTTCTCCCTCCAAAGGAGAAAGTTGAAGGGGGGTCTTATAGAGACCTTCAAGCTCCTGAAAGGAATCACCAGCACGGGAGCCCTCCCATCAACCCTTCCCTCAGGAGTAACGAATTGAAATTGAGCGAACCCAGAGCTCTGAAGAGCATAAGGGCGAACTTCTCCCATAGGGTGGTAAACGCATGGAACAGGCTACCAGCGAAGGTAGTCTCAGCCCAGACTGTAGTGCAGTTCAAGGCCAGACTGGACAAGAGTTAGACTCTCCTGTTCCTCGACCTTATCTGATTCTGAGACCTTACCTCTTTGCTTCATCCTTCTCTTACGCACCCCCTTCTTTCTAGAGGTTTCCTCGCTTTCCTTTATTATTATTATTATTATTATCGTAACACTACTTCATCCTTTTCCTTCCGCTTCCTTTCGTCTTTTTCACTACATTTCCTTTCGGTATAAGGTGCTTGCCTAGCAGTGCGTAACAGTGCTAGATGTAGGCAAATTATCCGTTTCTAATAATGAGTCGACTGCTTATTCCAGAATTCCATCACGACCAGACTGCACCTTGACGTGGTGTGATGGCTTGTGTGCCCCCATGACCCTGCGAGCTACACAGGATGGCTTTTCACAGCCGTAGATCCAATCATGCCCGAAAGGTCAACGGGTAGAGGTCAGACGAAGTTCAGTCTCACAAAGCCAGCTGCTTCGGCACCCCCTGGCTTCTTTCTTCTATCCACACCCACCCCTGGATAGGTCACTCCGGTAAATAAACACGGCGAGGGGCAGTTTACCGGTCAAAAAACCCCGCTAGATAGACGTAGGAGATTTAAGATTACTGGTTAATATGGCGCAGTGGTCTCATCGCTGTCACCGGTTTGCTTTGAACCGTGTGGTCCGAGGTTCGAGCCCCGCCATCGCCACCCAACTTAAGTGGTAGGTAGCTTTGCTGTCGTCCGGTTCTATACCACCCCCGACCTAGCAGCGCCTTATGTGGTTCTCTACTCCAATTCCTGGGGCGTTTCCGGTTAACAGCAGGTCTTCATGACTATGGGGTCCGCCCCCTCTGTTGTTTATCACGCACTGGTGTGTAATTCAAAAATGATTTTTGTAAACAGTAACGCTTGTGCATCCTCTCAGTTTTTCATTTTCTTTTCGACTCCACTTTCAGCTTTCTAATCTTTCTTCTGTCCTTAGATCCAAATGGGCAGTCATGAGACATCATCCGTACCCGGCGCACGAAAGTGCATAGTTAATGATTGTACAAACTGAATTGAACTGAACTGGTAGTGTTAAATCCATTGACGGGTTACTGACGATCGAATTATTTTTAAAGAGNATCGAATTATTTTTAAAGAGTACAACAGCGTTTTCAATGCTTTGCAGCATCATGTAATGAATCCGAAACAGAGGGAGCAGCAATGGAGAACGAGTAGAGGTCCATTTGATAGGTTATTGTTCGACTTCAATGGAATACATATAGCTGAGACATAAAAAATAAAGTATGGCTGTGTGAAACAAAAGGCATAGATGAACATAATGATGTTCGAATTTCAGCGAAATCCTTGCCGCTTGAGTTGTGTTAAGCATACAGTCGTTGATTCATGCTTCTGGATTTCAAAGTTTAAAATATCAAATTTGTTGTGCATTTTTTACGCGAGCAGTAATTGCAGCATTTATCTGTACTTGTAGATCTACTCCATCCTCAGTTGTTGACGAGGATTTCTCTTCAGTCGAGTTCGCCTAGATTCGTTCGTCATGGGTTGTATTGTGAGTTCAGTAGCCTGCTGCTTTTGTTCATCAGCAGCAAGTTTATGCTGCGCTTGCTTACCATCATGCAAGAGTTCCACGTCCGCAAGAATCATGTTCAGTTTGATTTTAATCATCACAACCGTGTTGTCAGCAATCGCATTGATTCCAGAAGTACGCAAAGGCTTGGCCGAGATTCCTGCTTTATGCACACCGTTTAAAATGGCCGGAGTAATCCAGACGAATGTGAAAAGTGGTTTAGATTGTGACGCAATCACAGGATTCGGAGCGGTCTATCGTCTTTGTTTTGCCACCACCATGTTTTTTCTACTATTCAGCCTCATTATGATTCGTGTCCGATCCTCTCGTGATCCCCGTTCGAAAATCCAAAATGGATTCTGGTTTTTCAAATATCTCATTTGGTTTCTTTTGGTCATTGCTGCATTCTTTATCCCAGTGGAGGGGTTTACTCAGACATGGAGGATCATTGGAATGATCGGGGGCGTTTTGTGGATTCTTGTCCAACTGGTTCTTCTCATTGAGTTTGCTTACTCTTGGAACGAAAATTGGGTTGAGCGTCTTGAAGATACGGGAAATAAATGCTATGCAGTCGGACTTCTGGGCATGACTTTTCTTTTCTATGCGTCATCTTTGGTTGGAATCGGCCTTCTGTATCACTATTATGCCAGTGCTCCTGAGTGTGCACTGAACAAGGCCTTCGTGAGCTTGAACTTGATATTTTGTGTGATCGTCAGCGTGGTGTCAGTTCTGCCAAAAGTTCGAGAACGACTTGCTACTTCTGGTCTGCTACAGGTGAGTATTACATCAATGTGTGGATATTACGATGTTCTTTTTGTCCGATGTGCGATCCAGCTTTGTAATTTCGGTCCTGATTCAAGTTCAACTACCTGATATAGAAAAACACATCTAGTGTGGTTTGCCACTGCTCATATTGCGGGTAGGGTCACATGTCTACTGGATTAGGAATTGAATCCTATTGTGTTACGTAATAATAATGAAGTTTTGTTTTTACTTCATCTGATTGCTAAATAGTGTGCAGTCGAATTCCAAGAACACGACTGATGTCTTCCAAAAGCATTCAGGGAGCATCAATAACAGTAGACAGTATTACAGCACATAACACATCCAAGGTGCAAAAGACATACCGAAACGGGTAGCCTAAATAGCCGGTGCGTTATCACCCATTAAGGCATGCTCCAAGTTTAAGACTCCATCTCCAGGAAGAATCTCGACTCCAGCGTTCGTTACGTTAAGTAACGCTTTTTACAGAACATCATCTATGGAACATTTGAAGAGAAACGGAGAGATAGGGTAACCCTAGCAAAAGGCCCTAACCTTCCCCGAGGCCTGACCGTAGAGTGCTTTTAGAAGCAGGACAAACTTCTCAGTTACTCCGTATCTCCGAAAACATTTCCACAGCACCGAGCGATGGATGGAGTCAAAGGCCATCCTGATGTCCAAAATGACGGCAACCGTTTGCCGTTTGTGTGTGACTGTGATCTAGCAACTGACGAAGGGTGAAGACTTGATCTATGCAACCACGGCGTGCACGAAACCCAACCATATCTTCGTGGATTTATCTTTCCCGAAATGGGCTCACTTTACCTAATAAAACGGACGTTAACATCTTCGGCGCTGTAGGTATAAGACTTGTGTCCCAGTGATTGGAACAGGCCTTGCGACCGACTTCTTGTAGATGGGTGTACCAATCGATTCTCCCCATATATAGGTTACAGTGTCGTTTTCCCAGATCTTAGAGGACTATCTGGTCAACTCTCTCTCTATCACGAAAACTCCTCTACTATCTTGAAACACGGCTGATGGCAGGTTGTCTGCTCCAGACGCCTTGTGACACTTCAGGGCTTAAAGTTCCCTTCTGACAGATAAGAAAGATGGTTTTCCAAATGGGTACCCAAGACCTTAGGGCACGGCATACTTCGCGGCAGCCCACACCGACGAAGGGGTTTTTCTTTGGGAACCCTAACCGGAGCCTTTGACTCAAAAGTCTGACCCACAAGGCAATGGGGCGTAAATCCAACGCGGGAGCGTGAACGGAGCACCTGTATGGGAGCTTCTAGAGACCTGTCACGCAAGGTCTTTGAATTTCGATTAATTGTGTTGTTCGCTGGTGCGTTGACTATCGGTCCGCTTTTCGGGATCAGCCCCCAGCCTCATGCACCCAATGAGACAAGCGGACCGTGGACGGGACAGCACCTTACTGGCTGGGGGCTGCCTAGCTTGGGTGGGCGGTAGCTGTCCAATGAAGTGCGAAGACTTCTCCCACCGTCGAGAGGAAGCCCCAGGTATCCCGCTCCTACGTCTATCTAGCGGGGTTTTTTGACCGGTAAACTGCCCCTCGCCGTGTTTATTTACCGGAGTGACCTATCCAGGGGTGGGTGTGGATAGAAGAAAGAAGCCAGGGGGTGCCGAAGCAGCTGGCTTTGTGAGACTGAACTTCGTCTGACCTCTACCCGTTGACCTTTCGGGCATGATTGGATCTACGGCTGTGAAAAGCCATCCTGTGTAGCTCGCAGGGTCATGGGGGCACGCAAGCCATCACACCATGTCAAAATGCCATCTCTCCATTTTCTGTTCGACTGTTCTTTCAACCTTCTTGTATCTCTCCTATTCTTCGTCCAAATGGGCAGCCGTAATACAGCAACCAGAACCAGCGCATGAAAGTTCATGGTTAATGGTTATACAAACTGAAACTGGTCGAGGTTAACCTCGACAGGCGGTATTCTACAAGAAGTAAATTAGGAAGGTTGACAAAGCCTAAATCCAGATATGCATCAAACCTGGTGGGAAAAGTAACAATATTTTGAAGATCTAAGGTGGTTAAGAAATGGGTGTCGGAATTGTTGATTCGATGACAAAACTTTGTGCTTTTCTAGGTGTTCCATCAGGGACTCTACTGCTATGGACACCATGACTTTGGTCGACAATGAAAGGATGGTTACAGGGCTATAGTTAGCGGGATCGCTAGGGCAGCCGCCTTTGTAACTGGGTGAAATCACTCCCTGCTTCCACTACGGTGGGATTGCAGTGTGATCAAACATCCTCTGGAATAGGAAGGCTAGTGGTTCGGATATTTGATTCGCCAAGCAGATAAGGGCTTGGAGATGAATATTGTCTGCACCAGGCGATGATTTCTTCCAATAGCCTTACTTTAACCTTTTGGGTAGTGAATGATATAGTGTTTAGTAAAGGATGTGGAATAGGCTGCATCCAGCGAGGGAGGCACAGTCCTTCGTTAGTTGACGCAGCAAAAACTTGGGCATACTGGTTCTTCAACACTTCAGCGGCTTCCATTGTATTGGCTGTGGCTCTTCCGGCAGAACTGAGCACCGGTATTCCATGTTCAACTTTTCGATGGAGAAAAAACGACAGTTTCCGACCGGTCAGGATCAAAACAAGGGTAAGCGGCGTCTGTAACGTGAGCTCATGAAGAGCCTCAAGGAAAACCAATAGATGTTACCCAAAAGGACTGGTGACTGGTGAATCGGGGAGTGAACTGCATCAAAACTGATGCGTAATCAGACTCACCGCAGGTGGTCCAATAGAATCTGCAGTTTTTCACTGAGCCACACCAACAGTAGCTTACTTTTATATGGTCGATTTGATTTATCATACTCGTTAAACTGGAGCACCACGTTGCCGTCTGTCCATAATTGTGGCAGAAGTTAGTACCGGACAGTAACATGGTGGCCTGAGCAGAAATGCAGAAGTGGATCACCGTCATCTGTTCGCTGGAGTTTTAATGAGCAAGTATTGCTGTTGATACCAAGCATTACGAAGAAGGATGATTAAGGTTATCAACCAAAGCCATTAGCTTACACAGGAACCTGACAACAGGACAATGGATGAGGCACAATAGAGACCAATCTACTTGAATCAGTTACTCTCTCAACAATGCATCCACAAACACCTACTCCAACTTGAATGACCCAGAGACTGTAATCTGCCGTTTAACATTCCAGGCGTGATTCTATCTTTAGCTTAAAAAAAGTTATTCCTTGTAGCCCGTTGGGCCACAGAAGTGTACTTACATATTACCTTACCTTACATGTTATCACTAACTTCATATGCGTTACAAGTTTGACAGTGATCAGTAAATTCCGCTCTACTGTATTTCGATTTACGATGATGGTGATGTTGATATCCTTCCAATCCGTAGTTCCTGTGTGACGGATGTAAGGTGGTCTCACGGAAGAGCACTGCGTCAAAACTCATCGATTTAAAAAATATTTGTATACATTATTTTCCGAATCACAGACATTCTTAACTCAGGTCTTGGTAGATCATCAGCACTGATTTCGTTTGTGAGCTTTACTTTATGAAATAGTAAATCTATAATACTGGATGTCTTTCGGGTGGCAATCAGGTCGTTGTAAAAGACCATCCAAACATGTTTGATGCAGTTATTTTCAGAAGATTGTCATTTTTCCTCCTTACCTCGTTTAGTATCAGTATTTTGGTGACAGTAAAGTCTTACCAAGTAGCGAATCTTTATTGTTATTTTTCGTTTGCAACAAATTCCAGGTTACATCTGTGCTTATCTATTCTCCGCTTATCCTCTTCCCTCTCAACCCTTGTGATTACAGTCATCTATGATCAGCTGTTACGTGGTATTTCTCACGTGGTCCGCTTTGACTAACTGGAGGGATCCCATATGCAATCCAACCATCTCCTACGTACCCGACTCCAACAGCACTTCACCGGATGCGCCAGTTCAGTTGAAATTCGATTGGCATGTGGCTTTCGGTTTGATCTTTTTGGTTTTCTCTGTACTGTTCTCTTCTTTTCGTTCAAGCTCACATTCGTCAGTGGGCAAGTTCACTTTGTCGGTAAGCCGCATTGCATGATTTTATTACACTGCCGTTGTAGTTTTGCTTTCTTTCATTACATGTATGCATGCGCTCAGTAGACTGGCTAACACAACAGTCAATGAGACCTATATGCTATTAAAGAGGACCGGGAACAGAAGCTCGAACTCGTATTGGTTAACCACATTGAGGATTTACATGGAATAGACGCAGTGTTTCGTCGAACTATCATAACATCCTTTACCACAAGTGTAGGATTTTCGCTGTCCCCCTCCTCAAAAGCTGATGGGCTTGGGATGCTAGTACCTATGCTGTTATAACTGAGGCTCCATAGTTCATCCACCGTTGCTCGGATTGTTCCTGTCAAGCACCAACTTTCCTGCAAGAAATAGCTTACACTGACCCCCTTCCCAATTCGTCTCAACGATGGACTCGAATTGATCCCATTACCATCAGCTTCCGCTTGCAAGGATCCATGCAAGACTACCGATATCACTGATCGATACCCCTGGATACGGGCCATACTTTACTACGAGCCAGATTATCCCTACGCCTGGTAAATAACCACTAAAAGCTTCCGGAGACGAATACCCACATTATAATGTAAGTGACAGTTACAAATAGGTAAATGGACGGAGTTCTCTCTCTCTCATTGCAGCCTGCTGTCGAAGAACTCAGTGAACATTGCAATCTAATCAAGGAAGCTATTCAAGTTTCAATGAAAACAATCGTGGATTCTGACACACAATTAGAGCATCATCACAAAGGGACTATGTGGATGTTGTTGAATAAAAACAGATGGTGCCGTGCGCAGAAACGAAGAATTCGATAGCCCTTGTCTGTTCGCTGGCAGGGCAGAGCATGACTACCGCCTAGACAAGTTTCTGATGCACTCAGTTTTCCAACCTACTCGTTGAGATCATCTGCCACACCAAAAGATGTTTGTTCATCATCTCTGCGTATGCACCGACCAAGTGCAGTTCTGACGCACAAAAAGACGACTTGTATGACAAACTCACCGAACCCATTCGGTTGAGCCGAAGCTCCGATGTAGCCTGCCTAATCCATTGTTTTCTTTACCCTGCCAAATAACAGGTATCGGCAATAGACTTTTGCAATTCTCCACAGACCACCATCTGTTTCTGTCCTGCATCAAACAGACACAGCTCTCGACGAACGGCAACGTTGCAAGATCTAAATGTCGTGCAACGTGGTAGTGTAGATGAGCAATGGGATCAGATTAGACGAATGATGCACTCCGCATCGAGGGTTGCTTGTGGATCTGAACCGGTAGCCCGTCTAAGGCATTGTATGCCTAATGAGTCAATAGCCTTGTCTAAAGAAAAGGGGCAAATTCCGACCTTCTGGGATCAAAGAAGAGTAAGGGACGTGTACAACGTTAGCTCACGAAAAAACCTTGAAAACAGGTGGGCGACAATAGCTAACGAAATGGAAGTAGTAGCTGCATCAGGAACTAGTCACATATTGTTCCAGCTGATACGCTACACAGGTCGGTAAACTCCAATCAATGAAAAATATCCGCGACAATGGTGGAAACGATAGGGGACATCGGCTTGACCGGTGGGTGGAATACTTCAGCGAACAGTTCAGCTGGTCCGGCGTTAACCGGGCTATCTCGTTTGTGATAGTTGAGGCTCCGTGGGTAGCGTCATGTGTACCTCCTGAAGCGGAAGTACGCTATCGCAAATCATGGAACTTTTTCTTTTTATGAAGACTGTTGTAGCATGATTCGGTTGGCACGCAACTTTAAGTGTAACGTGTGGAATGTATATGAATTTCAGCTCAGTTGAGTTTGAACAACTATTGACCATGCACTTTCGTGCATCCGTGCTATCCTTTGGCTGCCCATTTGGATGAATAGTAGGAGAAGGACAAGAAAGTTGAAAGCAGAATCGAATGGAAAACGGACGAGTTCAGTGGACTAATGTTGCGACGAAATTGAGAAGATATATGAGCTCCACTGTTTACGACACAGCCATGTCATTCAATGTCTCCAACCATCGGTTACAATCATCCCGAGGTCCCCAGCCAAGGAGCCTTAAGGGACCTATGTGAGCCAGTCTCCTGGTTAGGGTTTTCATACCCTCGTTCCAGATCTTCACTTGACCACTCTTGGCTTTATTCCATCCAATACCTGCCTCGGCAAACGTCGCCTAACCTCATCATTACTCGTCCAGCTGCCCCACCAGATTCGTGCGATGCTGCGTAGACAGCGGTGTTCAAACACCGACAGTCTGTCTTTATCTTGTTTTCTTAATGGCCAAGTTTCTGCACCGTATAGCAGAACTGGCCGAACTATCGCGGCATACACTCGACCTTTCACGGACAGCCGGATGTCGCGACGGCGCCACAAATGTCTCAAGTTGGCAAATGCCAACCGAGCCTTCTGTATGCGAGCTGACACTTCATCCGTGATGCCTCCACCGCGTGAGATGTAGCTGCCCAAATAACAAAACTTATCCACCTGCTCTATTACTTCTCCAGTAAGAGTGAGACTGGGTGCTGGACCGACCCAATCTTGTAGTAACATTTGACACTTCGAAGGTTCAAAACGCATACCGAATATGGCTACACTAGCACTCAAACTATCCGGAAGAGCTTGCAACTTACCTGGATCTTCATTTAGTAGCACAATGTCGTCTGCATACTCTAGATCAGACAGCCTGCCACCTGGAAGTAAATCGATGTCACCATCCTCGCACGAGGATAGGGCTGTTTCAAGAATCAGATCTACAATAAAGTTAAATTGAAACGGGGAGAGAGGGCAATCCTGTCGAACATCACTTTCCGTGGTGAACTCGGGAGAAAAAGTGCCGTAGGCTCGGACTCGATTTCGGCTATTGGTATAAAGAGATTGTATTATAGCCATTAACTTCTCGGGCACACCTTTCAGAAAAAAGCAGCGCCAGAGTTTAGAGCGGTCGACTGAGTCGCGAGTGGCTTTCAGATCGAGGATGGTAGAAACGGTAGGTCTACGAAAGGAGTGTCTATGTTCTAGAATTTGACGAAATGTGAAGATGTGGTCAATACAACCTCGACTAGGTCTGAAACCAGCCTGGTTCTCACGCGTGCACCGTTCACGTGCGGCAGAAAATCGACGGAGTATGATACCAGCGAGAAGTTTAGATGCAATGTTGATTAAACTAATTCCTCTGTGGTTTTCACAAGAAGATCTGTCATCTTTCTTGTAAATCGGCATGATTGCCGATTCACACCATTCAGTTGGGACCTCTCCCACACTGTGCCCAGGAGTTTCATCAACTCCAAAACCAAGACTGGACCTCCATTCTTAAATATGGATGGGGACAGCCCTTCGGGGCCGGAAGCCTTATGCCATTGGAGGTAACTTACTTCCCGGGTAACCTCCATTTCAGATGGAGGACTGATGTCAACTGACATTATTTACTCATTTGAAGCAGGTTGGTGCAAGTCTTGTGTCCTCGGGGACCAGTATGGTGCTGAATGTTTCCCAGTGTTTTTGAAAGTATATGGAGTGATTACCCCTTTTGGAACGTTTTTGTTATTTAACTTACATTACGTCTCCTATACGCTCGTTTGTGTCACCATCTTGTTTTCTATATCTGATCAGTCTACTCCTGAGTTTATTTTCTTGCCTTTTTTCAACAAACCGAACCACTACAGGGTCTGGAGTCCACAACTGTGAACGATATTGGTCCAACGGTTGCCTCAAACTCGGAAGGAAAGCAAGTCGTATGGGATGACGAAGAGGATGGAGTGACGTACGTGTACTCTGCATTCCACTTCTTGATGATGCTGGCCACTCTGTACCTGATGGTCATGTTAACCAATTGGCTTCGTCCGGAGAA
>UZAN01052674.1:0-12476 GCA_900618425.1 Echinostoma caproni
CCGTCCGTATTCCGGCCAACTCCGCTACATCCTCGAACTCCTCCAGGAACATCCGCACATGCCCATCCTCGAAGGCTGCTGGCCACCGACGGCACCAATTGTTATATTCCGAAAAGGCGGTGCTGGTCGAGGAGAGTTCTTTATTGCAGGCTACAGATGGAGGGTCACTAATTTTGGATGCATAACACGAAAAGCTCATCAGAAACATGCCTTCGCAGCACATCGCGACACATGGGGCAATGGGTATAGCAGGCAGTGTTTATTCTTCCCAAATATATTACTTGGTCCTGGATGGTCTTGTTCTATTTTTAATCATTGAAAGTTACCGACTACTCACGAGTGAGTAGTATCTCACAACACTACTACTAGTAATACCATTATATACTTTACATATACAATTGATATATGCATATTTATATGACTAAGTAGGTTGTATTCTTTCAGGGGATTTAACAAGATCAACATGGTTGTTTGCTATCCTGTGCGCTTGTGAACATACGCTGTAACCAGTCTCAGAATGTCTGCGATAAATATGAGTTTCGGGATCAAAACTAGAATGCATCTATCACTCACGGAGAACTGGGAGTTTTTCTTATCTCCATATGTCACACTCACCGAATTAGGGGTATCTAAATGATGTAATCAGGCTATGAAAAGATGCCAGGAGGACGATAAGTGATGCAACAGGAATGAGAACCTGTGCGACGAAGCTGAATAATAAAGAATGAAGTTGAAGGTGACAGATTGTTCCAATTTGCATTGTGGATAGAACACAATAGTCAATCGAGGAATCACGGAGAGTAAAAATGAAAGTTCGTTAAGTAAGTGAATGAGTTCAAATTTAGTCTTAGTATTCGTGTAGAATCTTCCTAGTTCTTTTGCCAATTCTGTGTACCGTTTCCAGTTTCAACAACCATTAAGCACGCATTCACGTGCGACGCTTTTGGTTGCTATCTTTGACTGTCTATTCACGTGAGCAATAGGAGGAAAATAGGAAGGTTGAAGGTAGAATCAATGAGAAAATTGAGAAGTTCATTGAACTAATGATGCAAAGAAATTGAGATGATACATGAACGCCACTGTTTATGAGACCAAGCCATATCACTCAGTGTCTCTAACCATCGGTTACGATCATCCCGAGGTCCCCACAAAAGTTGACGTGACCATCAATGAGTTCTGTGATTAATAAATCAGTTGGGATTAGTGATGCACGACTGATTATCACCAAACCACGGTGAATTGTTTTGAAGTCGTGTTTTAGAAGACCGGGAAACATCACAGGGGAGCAATAAAGTAGAAATGGGTAAAACGCATTGATGAACGAAAGATGACAGGACTGATTGTGGGGTTCGGAATTGCCTCAATTTGCGTAACTGAAAAGATAGGCTTCTCAGTATTCTCACACAATTGTAAATATGTGTAGACCAACGAAGATTGCTGTCGATGGTGACAACCAGGTATTTCACTCAGTTCATTCTAGATACAGGTTTATCGTTATGAATAGCAGAGTCCGTTGGAAATGAGGAGCGGGAAAGACTGAAAATACACTCTACGCACTTAGATATTTTAAGACTGAGACCAGATTGGTCAGAAAACTGTTGGGTGTGGGATAGGTTTTCAGTAAAAGAATGAAAGTCCGAGGGAGATGAAACTGTCTGAGACAAAACGACGTCACCAGCGTACTTTTGGATGTGCGCAAGGGGTGGTACAGAAAGATCACTAATAAAGGCAGAAAAAAAATATGGAGATAAAACAGCACCATGAAGAATACCTCTTGTTAACAAGAGGTTTTGATGCCTGGACCCTCTGTGTGAAATAGTCGGCAAGCCATGAGAGCAGTTGTTTTGGAGTGCCAAAAGATTCAAGTTTGAAAATAAGAGATGATCGGGAAACAGAATCAAACAAAACATATCGGATAGACTTGGCCGAATGGTTCAATGACTTGCTGATAAAATGCACTAGAGTGGATACGGCGTCTAATGTAGATCTGTTTGGTTTATATGCAAACGGAAGGGGGTCGTGGGGAATTGTGGTGTCTGACTGCAACCGACTCAGGGTGGCTTTTTCAGTTACCTTTAGAGCCGCTGAGGTCATCGCGATAGGACGAAACCATTTCGCAAGAACAGTTGAGGACATGGATTTGGGGATCGGAATAATGGTCGCTGAATGCCAAAGAGCCGGAATCGACCGGAAAGATAGGGACTCATTCACTATGAATGTCATCATATTGGTTAGGGGAGCTGCTCCAAATTTCAGAAGTGCTGGAGGAAGACCATCAGGGCCTGCAGCTGAGGATGGTTTGCAGGATCGAAGAAGCTTAAAGATTAAATCATTGGAAAAAGGCACTGAACTGGATCCAGTGCATAGGAATGAGGGAATCTGGCTCTCGTTTGACGGGTGGATGAAAGCGGCGTTGAGGCTGTTGACATCCACAGAGAAATTATAATGTTTTCTGTTCTGCCCACAGAGAAGGCGAATACCTTGCCATAAAAACCTGGTGTTCTTTGTTTGCAGAATTTGGGCGGCGAAGATTGCATTGAGGTACGTTATCTTGGACCTGATCAACTCAGAATAGTGCTTTACAAGTGAGGCAAGACGAGATTTGTAGGCCAGTTCTTTGCACCTTCTCAGTGACTTCAAAAAGAATGAGGTGATTCTACCGTTACAGACAAACAAGGTTTTCATTGGACAACATAAGTTCAAGATTGATTTAATTTTATCAGTGAACAGATTGACAGATTTAAAAAATGAAGGTTAAGAACCAAACCAAGACTGAACAATCACAATAGAACGGTTGAGAAGGGAGATACGGTTGGGTGAAAAGTCCCTTAGATGAAATTTTATCTGAGTAGGACGTGTGAATGCTTGATTAGAAATGCGAGAGTATACATTAGGTCTAACAAGAAGAATACTATGGTCACTGATAGAAACCGGGGCCATTAGTTTGAAAGAGAATAAGTTGGGATGGTTTGTGATCACTCTGTCCAGCACAGAACTACCTTTGGTAGGAGAATGAGAAAGGTCAGACAAACCAAACAGAAACAAGGAAGAAATGCTTGCATGATTGAAATCACCAACAAGTAAGTGGAGATTTTCATCTAATAATGGAACTATAAATGGAATATAGAAATCAAAGAAAGCAGAAATGTCGGTCCGAGTACACGAGGGAACTGTATACACATTGGTGATCATTGTACTTTTGTGACGAGAAAAGTTAGGGTGACAACGAACAGACAAATAGTCAATGCACTTTTCAGAATAGGTATATATAACTTCCGACTTGCCACACCAGGAAACATTGATTTAAGTAGCCACACCGCCTCCGTTTTTTTCCTACTTCGCTGTCTATCCTGCCGGTAGCTATCAAACCCTTCTATTCGTACGAGAACGTCCTCGATGTTTTGATTTAACCAGGTTTGTTGCACACAAACAACACATGTGTTGGAAGTAATGCGTGTGTTCAGAATAGAGGCTAAATCCGAAATCTTTGCGAATAGTGAGCGAACGTTGGTGCTGACCAATGATGGCGCAGTTATCTTGCAGGAGGTGTGCGAGTAAGTGCAGTCTGCCATCCGGCCCGTCTGCGTTTTTTGATGCAAGAGCTTTTATGACTCTCACCAAGCAAATTATCAGTGGGTAACACATAATTCACAGTTTTTATTCGTAGCATGTTGTGACGAGAATATTTGTAGATCATGGTCATGATTAGCACTGTTATATGGATGAGGTAAACGATAAATTCCAACGTGACGAACAAGCACGAGAGTGTAGCGCAGCCAATCGAAGGACACGCGCGCGCTAAGTATCTTGTCAATTGAGCCCTTTAATGCCAGAAATTTGTAGGCAATTACATTTGGTTCGATAGAATAAGTGTTATTTAGGAGAACCTCTGGCTCAATAGAATATATTCACTGGGCTATTGAGGACCTAGACTGAACCAGCACATGCAATGAGTCGTTCAAATATTCACAATTGTACATGTTGATTGATCGATCCACCTTGACGTGATTCGCTTCCCTATCCGACCAACCGAAGTCAATCAGCGTCGAGTTAGTTCATTCGTGATTAAAACTCACTGGATCGACTGAACAACAATAATTTAGCTTTGCCAATGGGTGATTGATAGCCGCAGTTGAACACACGGGATGTGAAGTATGGTGTTAAATTTCCTATCCGTCGATGGCCACCGTTGCGCTGTGATGCGTCTGTGCGATTGGATGAACGATAGTTACCGTTGTACTACAGATATCTGATTGGTCAATTAAAGCCCAGTTAGTAACAATGACAGAGGTGAGCAAACGGGGGAAACGAATATGACAAGGTCGCAGTGGCAGTCGTGGTGAGGGGAAGGGGAAGACAAAGGTCAAATAGAGAACGATAAAGAGATGGACAGATTAAAATGAAGATTGTGAGATAAGACGAGAGAGAGAGAGAGCGGGATAAAGTTACGTAAGATACAGTAGAAATTATCTGTCATGCATAGCACTTGAGTACAAGTATCCTTGCCATAAAACAGATCAAATTGAACTGGTCACTTGTCAAAGGTCATCTCAAAAATTGCGGTTCGGGTATACTGCATTTCAGGGATGCACTTCTACTTCGCGAATGACGTGTTTTGAAGCTTAAATTAGTCCCATAGACAATGAAAAAACAGTATTCGCGAAGAAATTTCTTTTCAATATATCGCATCAGGCGTTTACATATATAAGGTGATCATAGTACAGATGTCTGATTGGCCGATTAGAGCTCAACTAGTAACGATGACAGGTGCGAGCAAACACAGAAGCTCAACCGTATATACGCATTACCACTCGGCCCTTGGGGTCCCAACAAATTAAAGATAAATTGCCTCTTCAGTCCAAATCCTTCGTTTTATATCTCTTCACGTGCACTTGTAGTGTGCGATACATTGGACATACGACCAGGCGATTATCAAAACGTATTGTTGAGCACTGTCCTGCGGCCCACTACAAAGGAACGGTTAGATGTATTCGCAGCTCGATTCTCGGTCATCTCGTTGATAGCGGGCATTTTGTGAACCAATTGGATGCATTCAAAACTATTCACACCATACCCCGGAAATATTTCATGGGCGGCTTTTAACCACGGCCCAAGCGATTGCGATCCGTATTTTCAATCCAGAATTATGTAAGCAAAAAAAGCCCAGGCCTGGACAGCGGATTGCTAGTGCATAATACAGAGTATCGACCCCCTTTCCTCATCTACAGTATCATCAACCTCAATCTTAAGAACTAATTATTTTGTTTCTTGTCTCTAATATCTCATCCTGGTTACATCGCCTGCTATGCATGACCCATAGTTTCTACCGCATATTACTTAACTTCATTCCGCTCTCTCTCTCCTCTTAGCTCATAACCTTCATTTAATCTGCTCATCTCTTTGACGTTGTCCATTTGACCTTTGTCCTCTCACCCCCCCCCCNCCCACACCCACGACAATCATTAGTCTTGTCATTTCCGTTTGCTCTGTTTGCTCGCCCCTGACGTGTTTTGGTTTATCAGTTACCAAGGTTATGACTAATAAAGGCGGTACTGTTGTGGACCCATGAACCAGTTCACGGGCAATCTAAAACATAAACGAATGAGTGGATGCCTACAGACACTATAGTGTTACACATTTTCATCAGAAAAGCAAGAATGTAGATTGCGTAGCGAATAACAAGAGCTTAGTGTACTTGTTTTCTATCACGTGGATTATTTCTAACGCGGTTTTATCATTGACTTCAGCAATTACTAACTACTACTACAATCCATCCCATTTCAAAATTGATTTGAGAAACTATTACTTTGATTTGAGAACCTGCCACTTTAAAAATTGAGAAAGAAACGCTGTGTTTGGATCCTAGTCCTAGTTCACCCCCCTCCCAACCTCATTGATCAATTGATCACACGTTTCCCCTCCCCCCACACACTTATCTTCCCACGCAAGTTGGAATACTTGGAAAAGTTGGATGAATCTGGAATGTAACAAAGTTGTGTTGTAAAACATTTTTCTACAATTTACCATCTGAAATGACATTCCGATGGTAGGGATGTCACAGATGCCACCCCAGAAAGATGAGATTTTATCTGCTGCATGAAAGATTACCAAAGAGGAAAGCATACCAGTTCAGCATTCCTTATCCATCAATGCTGTATTTTCCGTCCAAAAACAAGTTAAGAGAAAGAAGTATGGATAAATCCATAGCTACCGGATAGGAATAGGTATCGGGACATTCTAGGTGGGTCTCAAGTGCACGAACAACTATTGCGATCGGTTTTATTAACACGATGATCCTGGATTTGCTATGCTTTGCTTATATAAAGTACGGGAAGGGCAGTCATCTGGAGTCAAACTTAACCATCTCTGACGCAAACATACACTGATTTTTTAATAACGAGCACTATATGAACAACCGGACAAAATTCTCCAGTAGTATACGTCCACTTTCGCGGTCCTTGCCGCTCGTCAAGTTTGCGCCTCCGGTGATTTTTGTGTCCTCATTCGTATACTTGAACTACCGATGTGAATTATACAATGTAAATGTCATTTTCAGCTCATGGAGCAGAATCGAGACGAATAGGTATTAAAGAATCATCGCAACGATTCTGTAATAATTGGTGTGGGTTAGATGCGTCTAGTCTGAGCCAACTCGACTTCAGAGTTGTCGAATTCACCTCGGGAATTCAAGAGTAAGAATAACTAAACCAGTGATAACCGGATACGCGTACCCGATGAGCGGCAAAGACTGCAAAACCGGTCGTGTGATTCTGGGAAATTTCGTTCAGTCATTCATATACTACTCATTATAAAAACACTTAAAACTGACCCTGGAATCGATTTGGCTGATGTTGGATGCATCTAACCCACGACACTTAATGCAGAATAATTCCGATGGTTATTCGATACTTTTTCGTCTCGATTCTGCTCCTCGAGCTGCAAATGAGATTTGCGTTGCCTAATGCAGTCATGGTTTTTTTTCAGTTCACGTGAGTGCTTCAGCTATTTGAGCTATTGATTTTGAGAAGTTTACAAAATGTACGTGAACAGTTAGTGGACGAGTGTGTAACCCAGTTTCCAATAATGAATCCAGTAATAAAATGCTAAACAGGGTAGTCTAGACACTAAGGCATACGATTGACCTTTACTGAAAAATGCACATGGACAGTTTGTTAGTAGCGAAAATGCATCACCATGGCTACATGTGTGAACGAATGTCACTCGCTGTCAATTGGTTTCTTTATCATGGTTTATTAATGACTTCTGATATTACACTGTTAGAAAACAAAACATATAAGCTATATTATAATTAAGATTTATGAAGCAGGTGATTGTATTTTCATCCTGTGCTACTGTGAGATTGTCAATTATCTATGCCAGATCATTGCAAATTTGCTCTGTTTGAGAACAAGCCGTTCATCAGTCAGACATCACTGGATTTACCCTTGTGATGCGTGTCCACTGAAGCTAAACACTGACTCAAAAACTGACTTCATATTTAGAGTAGCAAGCTTGGATTAGCTCATTCAATTTTCCAGAGGTGCCGGGCACTCTTGATGGTCTTGGGTATGGGTTTCACTCCTTGGGAGATCGTTAATTCCCCACAAGTTCATGTGTTTACATGCGATGGAAATGTTTGTGATAACCAACAAAGAGCACTGGACAGCTGCTTCGTCCTATTTGGGACTCGTCAGCAGTGCGTACTTTTTTGTGTCCCTGTCAGGACTCAACCATCAAGAGTGCCTGGTGACTTTGAAAAATCGAATGGGCTAATCTGAATTGCATGGGGCATTCGTACAAAGTGATAACCGTCGACCATGTATCTCATGGGTAAGGGTTTGAATTCCCAACCCGAACGTTCGCGGTTCGAGTCCTGACAAGGACACAAAAAGTACGTACTGTTGATGGGTCCTAAACGAGACGAAACAGCTGTCTAGTGCTCTTTGTTGGTTATCACAAACATTTCCATCGCACTTGAATAACTCCATATTTGACTGTCAATGAGAGATTACAATTTTTTTCCGTTCCTTCAAAATATTTGAGGTTATATTTTCCCCTTGTGTCAACTGTCAACAATTTCGTTACCATGCAGAATTGATTTACTGCTTGAACAGTGCGAAATGCAGTTGAGATGTATCCATTCTGTCGCGTGCCCTAATCAATAGGGATCACATTGCAGACGACACTTGACCGCTGGCTGATGACTTTTCAGGACGCCAACTGGAGCAATTTCTGGCATGTGATAATAAAGATGAGTAAATGATAATTTTGTTCTATCCGCTTATATGATTAAAACTAAAAACTTAGCACGGAGCTCAAACAACCCGTCAGATCACGCACGCATCCGAATCAGGCCACACGCACGCTCGTAACGCTCCAGACAAGCTGAGCCCGATTGGATCGATCAATCGATATGCCAAAGACACAATTTGACTGGGACGTCCCGGGCAGTCTTCTCGAATACGTGATTGTGCTATATTGTTGCGTATCGAAATCTAAGTGAACGAATACACACTGACTGTGGTCTCTCTCTTCGCGTTATCCTGTGGCGTTAAGTGAGAGTCGCTCGTGTCATTCGTACGGCTAGTCGAAAAACAACAATACAGATGAGTACGTGATAATTTTGTTCTATCCGCTTATATGATTAAAACTAAGTCGAACAGGGTGCTCCTTCTCTAACTGGAATGATCAGGGCGAGAGGAAATGCTATCGCAGTACTTTAGATGGACTGCTTGACGCTGACAATATACAATCAATCTCATAGTTCATCGCACCCATTGGGGATTCGAATAATTGGGTGAATTCCGGGAACTGTGAAGTGGCATATTAGTCAGTGGAATGTCTTTATGTAATCTGAAGCAATGATTAAGATACTTGTGACAAAAAGAATTAAGCTCCTTCCGAAACTTGTTCTAATGAGATATAGTTATCTACTGTTTATTTAAAGCGGAATTGATGCAGTACTTATGTATCAAATGAGCTGAAATCTGTTATGATGCCCTCAGCTTAACAGTGCACTCGGCACTCAACCTTTCTTCAAGTTTCAAGTTTCTTTTTATCCCGAAACTACTTACTTGGGGAAATTCTTCTAACCAAATTACATAAGTTCCATTCTTAATATTGCCCTATTCAATTGCAATCTAAAGCTGATCAAAGATTCAAGTCAAGTTAAGTCAGGCCAAGGAATCACTGGATACACCTCAAAGAGTGGATATTCGGTAACTAGGCATAACCATAATGTGTTAACAAATGAAAAAAGAGCGAAATACATTGCAGCCATTAAAAGAGGTAAAACGCACAGCAACATCAAAAGAAACCAATGACATACCAAGATGCCCTGGATGCCTTTACTTATCGTTCTTTTTCTGTTCTATCCAATCTGGATAGGGTAATACGCATGTGTTTCTATACTATAGTGATGCCTTCAACACGATAGATGGATAAATATTGCTAAATAGCCCCCCTTTCGGGCGGTGTTCAACCTCCTACGATTGAACCCTTGGACAACTATTTTTCTAACCGTTATAAGTTCACACACTACAAATGCTGTACATCTTCACTACTGCACTTCTCACAAGGCGCTATTTTATCCCCTTTTCTATTTTCCGGTTGCATTTCCTCTGAGCAATTATTCACTTCTTGTTAAGTATGCAGACGATATAATATTCGGACTGCCCTACCCAAACCCATCATTTTAAACCACTCTACAAGAAGATCTGTCAGAAATAGTTGAATGGTTTCAGCAAAGGAACTTCCGTGTGAATCCCCAAAATTTAATGACGTAATTTCTTCTCTTTTTAAAGGTCAAAGTACGGTGAGTTGTTAAATACCAGTCCGTCCTTATCTATCTTGAATGACCAGATGAATCGACAACCGTCAGTCAAATACCTTGGCGTTATCATTTTCTGTCCAAAATCATCTCATAAGGTGTCTGTTTGTGCTTGGGTTTTGCGCACTGGATTTATTGTTCCCCTGATATCTTCCCCGGTCTTTTTCACAAGGACCTCAAACTCATCTCCTGATCCCTCAAGTATGTAGTCTTATACCACGGGACCATCGGGTACATCATATGGTGGCACACCACCTCAAGTCCTGTGAAACATTCTCCAAGACGGTTTGATCTGATATTTCCCATCCCCTTTATTCTTTATTCTTAGTTAGTGCCTTTCTTACTCATCCACCCGTTCCAGTCATAAATCTATAAAGATTTGAGGGCATAGCATTCACCATGATCGGAAACGATTTTAGAACTAATGATGTCCTGAAAATAGGGCACAGCTGACGATGCAAGCTATATTTCAAATTGATTTAAGAAATTATAACTGAACTGAGAAAGAAACAATAGGATCGGATCAGGTTCCGTTCAGCGCACTGCATTGGTTGCTTGATCATAAGTTTTTTCTATCCCCCTCCCCGGGATTGATCACCTGTCTTCCCACGTTCCTTCTCTGTGTTGCATTGAGGTAGACCTCAGTTTCGCATCTTGTTGAGTTCACTGACGGACGTCGATTTGGCGGGTCGCGGAAGCGGTGTTTGCATGTGTGTGAGATAGAGAGACAGCTAATCTGGATCCAACACTATAAGCCCAAAAGGTGATACACTGTTCCTTGGGCGCTACAACTGAGGTACAGTTGGCCGTGGTTGTTCGAACATTGACGACAGCCCAATCCGCACAGTAACTATGACCGAGAGAAGCGTTCAATATTTGCGGTGTAGACCGAACAATTTCAAATTTTCACTGTATTGATCATGGGCCTATTCGAACAGCAAAATGTTTTTTGAAAGGCTTGAGTCCGAGCTATTGGGGTGAAGTTTGGTGACTGGGTTGGTTTTCATCAGTGACCCAACATCCAGGCCTGACACCATAACCGGCAAAACCGAACGAAACAAAAAACGCATTGGGTGCGTTGAATAAAAAGAAAGATCTTCGAAATTAAAAGCGGATACTCGTTGTCCGAAACGGCATTATTGCATGAAGAACACCCACGACTATTTATTCACAAGCTCAGACGACTGAGCGAAAAAGTGAATGATACTTGTGCAGGCACTAAGACTGAACTGTAGCAATCTTTAGAAGGAAATGCGAGATAATTCGTCAGAAATGAACAGCAGTAATTTCGATATTGGATTCATTCACAAAAACATTTGCGTGCCAGTAGTCAAAGTGAGACAAAATAATACAGTTTGTGTATGTTGTATTTTTCCTACGAAGAGGAAAATTCCCGTAGTTCTATATTCATCAAAACAAACAAATTAAACATTTTATTAGTGGATTGCGTTGTTGGAAAATAACAAAATTAATACCTCGAAAAGGAACTTCTCAATCAGTATTCAATGACACTGTTTTCGAATTCCTTCCTATAGCCGATCCCAACGTTTAGTGAACCCTTGATGGCAGGCTAATTCGGAGAGGTAAACTGACGAATATGAATATATCTCGTGCCAGTTTGGCAATTCCCAGTTGGGTCGAATCAAATCACCGAAAGATCACGTCAAGCAGTTGCTTTGTTGTATATTTGGCGACTGATACAACGTCGGAGCGTAGTCATACCGAAAATTATGATAACAAATGGCTCTGAGTAAGTTTTGCATTTAATTCTCAGTGAAAGAGACCAGTACGGCACAACCGAGAGTTTATAAACCGCAACCCTTGGTTGCATGCGTGGTCAACGATGATTGGAATTTGGGATGCGTCCGTGTAAATTGGATGTGGGCATTGGAACTGTCAGGTCAATTCAAGTCAAGCCAAGAGGTTGTTTTATTACGCCATCTGGTGCAAATTCAGTGGCCAGTTCCCACACAAAAATGTATATACACATAGGAGAAGTGTGCTTTTTATTTGCGTTGGATAAGATTGTGACCAAAAACCTTTTTGCATCCGCGGATAGGCCGGGAGATAACTACGTAGTTATGGGTGATTTCGGGAAAGGCAGCTGCAGATAGATGAATTGAAAACCGTTTGAAAATCGAAACAGGAAAGGTAACGCTGGAAGCATGAAGAGACCTAGCCTCAGGTTGTTTTTGGTGTTGTGGTTGTTGTTGTTGTTACTGGTGATGATCGATAACATTGTGACCAAAAACCTTTTGCGTTCTTTGATAGGCTGAGAAACAACTGCGTGGATAAAGTGTTTGCATTGTAAGCCACTGCAGGTGGATAAAAAGTTTAGGGATCTGAACGTGAATTTGAAATCGGTGAGAAGCAAACCGGGAAAGAAAACACAGGAAGCTGTGCTATTCGAAGAAGGAATTACGAATCACAAGTCATGAACGCAACTGAAACGCTGAATTGCACGCTGGCATCTCCCATCATAGATACACAAGAAAAAGGCCACAGAAAGTATTGGGATTAAATAAGAGGTACAAAAGACGTTTATTGGTTATACAAGTATCCACCAATCGCCGGCTTGCATTCTTGACGTCATACAGCTTCTGTCTGAACCGCACGAATTCTGATTGTTCGACACGATTCGCCTTTT
>UZAN01052675.1:2802-13258 GCA_900618425.1 Echinostoma caproni
ACGGTATGCTCTTCAGATGTTTGAAGTAGACCAAGAAGGGGGTTGTATTTGTTAGATTGATGAAACAAACGAAAACGTGGGTGAGGGAACGGATCCGGGGTGGTTCGTATGTGATGACACCCGGGAATGGCAAGCGTGGGACAGAGAGAGTTCAAGGGCGATAAGGGTAGAGGACGCACAAATGAGTGGGACCAGGAACGCTTAGAGGCGGTATGAGAACAATAATAACGAAGTACAAAGTAAGTCGTCGGACTAAATCGGGACATGATGATGGGCAATGGTCAAAGGTCATCTGTGTAATGGGTCACGTGAGTGCACAGTTAATCGAACCGAACCGGAGCAAAATCTGTGGCGTGATTAATTTTNCAATCAGTTCGATACAATGCCTAAAATTTAGGAGATGACCATACATATTTCATCCGTGAAGTTAGAACTGCACGTCTACGCAGTTAGATGGATTGCGAGTCAAGTTATGTGCAGTGAACTACTCAGTCAGGTTAGTAAGGCCAAGGTGGACGGTGGTGGAGGTGACAGATGCATCGGGACGAGTGATTCCGACCACAGCATCGTCCGCGTATTCAATGAGCAGGGAGGAACTTCGAAAAGTAGGCATAGATGAAATATAGGAGGAAAAGAAAAGCGGGGACAGAATGGCACTCTGTAGAAATCAAACGGAGTGGAAGAACGACCGAGGTCATGTGTGAACTGGGATCGATTTGTGAAATAGTTTGTGAGTACGTGAGAAAGCACAGACGATTAGGGAAGACACGCGAAACAGAGGTGTGTAAGTGTAAACACGCTAATAATGTGGAGGGCGGACAGTTGCATCGAAAAAAGGTTGTCGTCTCCCATGTTTGGTGCGTCCAGATGACCTTGAATTTCATCATCGAGGAATTAGTGAAAGAGTTTTCTCATCAATGATCCGGTAAACGCAGTTTGTGGCATGAGCATAGGTAGTAGCTCGAATGTAACCAAGGAGCAATGGACAGTGATTATGCAGACTGGTTGTTGATGATCAATGGTTCATGACCTGTACTAAGCGCAAACATGATTGCAAAGTGTATGAATGTCCCCTTTCGATGATTCCATGTGGAACGTGACAGATTTATCGTGAATGAGCACCACGATGAATATATATGCATCAATATTGGTGTTATTGTTAAAAACCCGAGTCTCTATCGCAACGCAGATGCACAGCATCGTTGGTGGCCCGTACCGCAACACAACACAAAAGGCTTATTGGAACCGAATGAACGACTTAGGGAAGGAGCAATCAAATGTACACATAAAAGGAAGTCAATTTGGCTCAAGGACAAAACAGTGTGGACGGATATCGGTCAATATTTGTCATTAACGATTGAGTGCATCGAGTGATGATCAATAAGAACGGATGGACGAATGTGTGCTTGGTTTCCCGTGAAATCTTAGATAACTCTAGATGTAGCAAATTCATAGTGATCAATTGGTCAACGGATGCGATACGACCTACCAATAATTAGTTAGCACATCGGTGGTTTATGAAGAGGCATTTTGAGAACGAATTGGGTAATCGGTTCAGTGGCGCGAATTGGGACGTGGTCGGAGTGTCTCCAAGCCATTCGACCATCGCCCATTGTCGATCGCACAGTTTCAGACAGACTACTATAACGTTACCAGCGTACGCAACGGCTGTTGTTGGATGCGTTATACACTTATGTGGGAGTAGTGTATAAACCCTCTCAGACTCAATCCAAACTTGATACTCTCTCTCTCAAAATCACTTTACAAACAGTCTTCAGTCCGACTTGATTGTGCATTCAACTTTTCCTGTTGTTTCACTAGTCCCACAGAACACACTGAGAATAGCAACGTGGAGAACAAGCTCGTTTTCAGCTATTCTTAATCACACCATTACATAACGTCAAAAATGACTAACAATAAGAACAAACAAAGACTGACCGATTCGATTCGCATGTGTGTTCGCATTTCGTTCAGTCAAATCACTCGCTGAATGTGACAAGCGCGTTCCGACCGATTTACAAGGTTCGATGTAAGCAATCAAGGGCAGTGAAGCATCGTATCTTAGCCACGGCCGAAGCCGTAAGTATTCGTATTCACAACCCCCCCCCCCTCTTGTGCACCCAGACGAAATTTGTGCAAGCACTTAATCCCACCTGGCCCAATTCATCCACTCCAATACGTGTGCGATCACTTGAACTTTTAACATTATGGTCAATTTCACACAAGCACATTTGAACACAGGATTGGAGCCGGAGTTAAAGCGTTAGGACTCAAATTTATCATTCCTCCTTGTTTGTTCTTATTGTTAGTCATATTTAACGTTATATATAATGGCACGAATACGAATAGCTGAAAACACGTTTGCTCGCCATGCTATTGTTTTCCTGTCGTCTTTATATCCGTGCTCCGGAGGTACGCAAAAGTAATTGTGACGTTGTTTGGAGGGTACAAACGAAACACTATTGCCGCTCCGGTGAGCACAGAGCTTCCCGTAAGACTTATTCGATGCTTGTACGTCTGAGAGCAAAAATAAGTATGCCAAAAAACTTCTAAGATGGGTTAAACTTTATCTTCAATCACATGTAGTCCACTTTGATCAAGACGATAGCAAATAGTAAAAAAATCACACAGAGAAACTCACATTCGGACAGTTCCAGTTCTCCTTCATGAAAACGTCCCACAACGGTGGATAGGGTCCGTAATTGTTTTTCATTGGTGCCATCAGAAAACAGCCACAGCAAACTGAGAGTCACAACAAATTCGAACGGAACCAACTACTTTGCTGACAGGAACTATCGGTGTTCCACATTCGCAGTACTGGACTGGGTTCGTTATTCCTTAATATTGTATTATCGCAAGTTATTCTTCATGACGTGCATATTTTCAATGTGGACTGGCAACCCAGGAAAAATTTTCCACACTCACATGCCAATTGGCACTGGCTATCGACACGGATGCGACAGTTGTAATTTCCATTCCAACAGATGCTCTTTGTACTCCCACCTGCATGTAATAAAGTGGTGGACGGGAACAATCAATTGTCATGCCAGTGTTTACCTCGCCCAATAAGCATTCGTTTCCAATGTCATTGCTCATTTTCTCCGTTTCCACACGAACAGATTTGGCAAATGACTTCCTGTTGGGATAGTTCCGTGGCACTGCTTTGCAAACACGTGCTACATAAACAAATCGATCGAAGCGAGCCAGATGCGTCTGCGATGTGTTTATTTGTTGTTTAAACGGAATGCCAACCGCGACGCTATAGCACAGCATTTTTAGGGGCCCCTAGCCCAACACAAGAAATCAGAGCAAACAAGAGAGCGTACTGATCGGAACCGGAATTACGATTCAGTGAATGATTCTGAGAATACATCAATCGATTAAACGATGGCCCAAAACTGGGTCAAGCTGGCGCACGGACAAAACAGATTGGGAGGGCATTGGTCAGTGTCTGTCGAGATTGGACGAGCGATAGGGACTGACGAATGAATGCGTACGTAGCATTCCTTTGTCTCTTAGATAACGTGGTACGTTTTTACCCCTTGGCGATGCGTTGAGACCTGCGTGGAGCGCACTCTGTAGGTTGACCATTTGTGGTTTGTGAAGGGACACTTGCAGAACTGGTCGATTGCTCGACTCTGAGTGGACTATCGTCGATTTTGGGAATTACAGTCGCGCGAGGTCAAACATGGTTGGAGCGTCTGCAAACTATTCGCCCACCACCCCAAGCTTCATAGTAGTAGTATTACCAGTAGATGAAGCGATTCCATGTAGACTCATGTAGGAGCCTTGGATAATGCTGATCGGACCCACTATACATGCGGTATTCAGTCCGACTTTATCGTTCATTAAGCTTTTCCTGCTGTCTTTCTATTCTCGCTCTTCGGGGGAATGGAACGGTAGTTGTGATCTTGTTCGGAGGATACGACCGAACATTAATTCAGATGGGGATCACCCAATGGTTTCTGTAGTAGTTGTTCGATAAGCAAAAAGCAGTCTCTCCAGTTTGGTCGGCACGACTCTTGCACTCTGCTTGAGAATGCTTTGTTTGACCGACTGAACTGCTCATTGCTCCAAGCCCTTCGATGCCGGGTGGTAAGGACCCGACCGAATGTGTTGTATTCTATTGTTGCAGTGAAATTCTCGAAACTCTTCGCTGGTAAGCAAACAATGTACAATTGTCCATACAAATGGGATCTGGGTTACCAAGTATTTTAACTGAGGAGCGCATCTTCTTAACCGTAGTCTCTGCCGTATTACGATTAACTGGATGAACTTCTATGCAATCCGAGTAAACATTTATGATGAGACCGATCACTCCGTTTATAAAACCAAATAATGTGCATGTATCCTTTGTCACAGTTTCTCTGATCAACGCTACGGATGAATAGCAACTTGGACAATTTTAACGTTGGTGCTTCTGACATATATCGCAAGTCCTAAATAAATCCTCAATATATTGATCAATCCATGGCGATCAACAATATCCGCTTGCTACGGCTTTCATTCGGGTTACACCAGGATAAGCATCATGCAACTCGCGTAACGGTTGTGGTCACTCCCCTTTGGGGTATCACTATGCGGCTTTCGCAGAAAATACAACTACTTTACAAGCCGAGTTCATTTTACGTTGCAAGAAGTGTCGTCGCTAATTGGGAACGTCGATAGGCCATCCCAAGAGTATAAATCGTCTTTACCATGGGTAGAGATGGATCACTGTTTGTCATTCGTTGAATAACGTTCCGTGCCATCACATAAAAAACGGCACCAACTCCAGATCTCGATGCATCAAACCTTATCAAAATTGGTTTGTTAGGATCAAAATGTGCCGAAAATAACGATGAGCGTAGCAAACGTTTGTGGCGGTGAAAGCCCTTTTCTCTGAGTGGCCCTTGACTCGTGGTTGACCTTCATGTAGTAAGGCGTACAGTGGTTCGAGCGATTGGGAAATATCATGAACGATGCGACAGTAATGAGAGAGCATGCCGAGGAAAGAATGAAGTTCTATTGAGTTTCGAGAATCTAGAACTTCTAATATGGGTTTGGTTTTATCCTCTATCAGATGCAGTCTGCTTTTATCAAGACGATAACCAAGATAAAGAACAGAATCACAGAGTAACGCACATTTGGATCGTTTCAGCTTCAGGCCGCGTTTGTCCAAATCCTCGGAATCAGTGGATAGTGCCCGCAAGTGTTCCAGATCTGTACTACCAGAAATAAGAATGTCGTCCCAATATGCACAAGTAATTAGAATATCTTTGATCACATTATCTATAGTTCTTTAAAAATTTGCCAGGGTAGAATTAATTCCAACGATTAAACGAGTGTACTGAAAGAGACCAATGGGGATTGTGTTTGTGGTCGGGGCACGAGAGGACTCGTCCAATTCGATTTGACACAAACCAATTTTGGAGCATTTTTGGCCACTCGCTAATGTTGCACTATAGATCCTTTGCATGTGGTAGTAGATATCTGTCCAGAGCTGCGCAACAGTTCACAGTAAGATTACAATCGCCACAAATTCGAACTGAACAATCTGGTTTGCTCACGAGAACTGTCGGTGTTCCCCATTCACAGTACTGGACTGGGATAATTATTCATTCCTTCTGCAATCTTCTCAGTTCCTCTTCTATCTTCGATCAGATTGCGTATGGCAAGGAGTATGATCTGATGAAACGCGGTTGTACATTGCGATCCAGTTCGATATTTGCTTGGAATCCTTTCAGTTTTCTCCAACGCTGCCATCAAATATACCAGCATGTTTAGATAGTATTGCTTCCCAGGTTGATTTAGAGGATACCTGCTTCACTATATCCAATGCGTTTGCGAATGCCTTTATCCAGTCGATTATCAACGTGAGCTAACAACTAGTCGATCGAGGTAAATTTTCGACTGTCTTGGTGCTGAGTATCGAAACAGATGCTCTGTGGTTACAATTTCCCTTTGAACAGGCGCTCCTTTGATTTTGACTTGTATGTAACAAGGCGGTGCACGCGAATAATCACATGTTATGGCACTTTTTACTTTGTCAATTGAGCATTCGCTTCCCGTTCTACTTTCTCCTGCACGACAGTAACAAGATTCCCAAATTGCTTTCTGTTCCCATGACTCTGCGGTGTTGTTCTACAGATACGTGCCAGATACCCGATCTTTCCAAAGTGGAGACAAATTGTTTGTTTGTGTCGACAGTCTTCGGCTGATACATGTCTATTTCCGCAGAGGACACATAAACTGCTTGACCAAATTTTTTTTAGGTGACGTCACTGCGTGCACGTTGTCCGGGTGTGAATTTTTGGAAAACTGGATTAATTGTTGTGTGATATTCTGTTGATGTCACATCATTGTACATGTCCCCTTCGCCAGCTAAGCGTACACTCGTCTTAAGGATAGAAACTCCTCGCTAGCCACAGGTCTACTAATGAGATCAGGAATTGTCATTTCCCCTTTCAAACTTGCTGGTATTGTCGGCATTTCATCCAACCGACCGTCAAACAGGGCTTCTCAAGTTCCTGAGATGAAATCGTTCCTATGTTGTTCAGTGTTTTATTGTAGTAGTGAATTAGGAAGGGCAAACAGAAAGCTTACAGGGCGGAGAGACAGAGAGAGGCAGTGAGTGACGCAGAGTGCGTGCGTAGAGCCAGTTAGTCAGTTTGTGAGGCCAGAGAGGAGCAGACGGTACAAGGTAATGGTGATCATCATATGATCGACCGTGGGAACCCACTGAAGTGTCTGTGTGTGTGTGTGTGTGTGTGTGTGATCATCACCACAATAATGGTATGGGTCCACATACGAAGGTGCAGTCGTGTTCGCCACTTCAGTCAGATTTAAAGTGCTTATTGATCGCTTAATAATGAAATGACATAAACGCATGAATGAATGAAGGCAGATAGGAATGGGCATGACGAAGTAGACATGGGAATGTACGGACGATTAGGAGCAGAGGTGTAAGTGTACAGACGCTTATAAGCTGGTAGTCAGTTAAACGGGCCGACAGTTGTACACATAAGAATTGTCATCTGATAACCGGAAGGAAGTCAAGTCAAGTCAAATGAGGCTTCATGCACTCAATACAATGGATGAATTTTCAAGTTTCAGTGAGCAAGACGTTAGATATTGGCAAAAGATGAAATTGCATTTACTAAATGAAAAACAAATGGATGTGCTGAAATCCTAATGTGAGAAGTGATTATTCCAGTCCGTAATCATATTTGCGCGGTTGACCAAGATACAAGCAAAATATGGGGTGATGCTATTTTACTATGTGGTGGTGCGTAAACAATCCTCAATTTGGAACCCGTACTCGGACGAGATAAATTTATTGAGATGGACATACAAACAGTGTTCTTCATTTGACAGTATATGGCTGATAAATCTGTCGCAGGAATCCAAATTCTTGATCCCAATAAAGTCAACCAAAATGGTCTTTGAAATGCTGCTGCAACGGGGAAAGAAGTTGTATCGATCTGAAAAGGAGAACAAAGTCTTTCTCCTTTAGACCAGGAAAATATAATGTGATACGATAACAGTGACTGAGAAATCGGGGCTTACAACAAACAAAAGTATCTTAGTAGTACTAAATTGAAAACATTGATGAGCGTTTTTGCACCACTTTCTGTTGACGAAAGTAACCATTCCAGCACCTCTGTGACGGAAGTTCACATTACGATCACCTTGCAATATGTCAAATCCACCAAGATGTACGACGTTATCCTCAATGTCAGAATGTAGTTACGTCATGGTGTTACGCAATGGTCGTGTATGTATCGCCAAACCTACACCCAGGGATACTTTTCAGTTTGTTGAAATCACCAAAAATGTGAATATTTACAACCGACTGATGTTCTCTTTCGACGTTGTCTCGCTCCTTACGAACGTTCGCCTGCTAAAAACGATCGGTTTCATTTGTGAATTTCTAAACACCGAAACGATACCCGTGGGGATTCCTGTCACAACTCTCAAAGAACTCATGCACACGAAATGTACAATTTTTGTTTAATAACACTTCTACCGCCAATTCGATGGTGTTCCTATGGGCTCACCCTTCGGACCTACTTCCCACACAGAAGGTACCGCTTTCAAACCCGAGCTTGATCAGTCTTTCGGTCCATAACCAGGATTCCTTTCACCGCGGATGTCGTGGAGAGTACATAACAATTAAATGACAGTACGAGAGATGATGACGAATAACGTACAAGCACAGAAAGCAGATAGTCCTCTAAGTAATTAGTCAATCTAGGCACAACANGCACAACAAAATGTGCGTCCGAAAGAACTTTCAGTTCGCAGAGTATCTTCCAAAAGCCCCATTTATCGTTTAATGGAAAACGGTTCTGTGCGCTTTTCTTCACCAAGTTATATATACATGTATATACGTATTCAACTCACGGATTATGACCATTGATTAGCAACACAATAGAGGCGAACATATATTTTCGGTGAATTCCCTGTCAAGCATTTACAATCACATTTGTGTGAATCAATTTCAATACGGCCAAACAGAAAAGTGGACGAGTCATGTGTTTGGTAATGAGCTCAAGAGAGAACTCAAAATTTGCGTGCAGTTTGGATCAAAGTAGTTACGTCATGGTGTTACGCAATGGTCGTGTATGTGTCGCTAAACCTACACCCGGGGATACTTTTCAGTTTGTTGAAATCACCAAAAATGTGAATATTTACAACCGACTGATGTTCTCTTTCGACGTTGTCTCGCTCCTTACGAACGTTCGCCTGCTAAAAACGATCGGTTTCATTTGTGAATTTCTAAACACCGAAACGATACCCGTGGGGATTCCTGTCACAACTCTCAAAGAACTCATGCACACGAAATGTACAATTTTTGTTTAATAACACTTCTACCGCCAATTCGATGGTGTTCCTATGGGCTCACCCTTCGGACCTGTCCTCGCCGATATATTCATGGCCAAATTATCTACAGCTATTAGTTCTTTTGAACAATATCACCGTTATGTAGATGGTATCTTTTGTGTGTCTCACAAGAACACTAATCTTGCCCATGTCCGGTCAGAATTCAACATTGCACATTTGTCAATGAAGTTCACAACTGAACCAGAGGAGAATGATTGCCTTCCGTTTTTGGATGTTCATCTGGCTAGACACTCCGATGCCTCTATCCAAAGAAAGATGTATCGTATAGCAACATGGAGTGGACAGTACAGAAATTCTCACAGCTTCATCCCACTCTATAAAAAAGGCAACCTCATACGCAGTCTCCTGCAGAGAGCAAGGCGCATCTGTTCACAAGATACTTTGAAGGACGAACTTGAACTAGTGAGGAGAACCTTAGTGGAAAGCAGCTATCCTGAGAAGTTTATCGACCGTAATTGGACTGAACAGCAGAAGCGTACAACAATGCCAGAAGCGGAGAATAAAGTGCCTTTTTAATAAAACTTCCATTCAATGGCGATATTGCCATTGGCAGAGTCAGTAGAGTTTCGGCTTCCACAGTGAAATCCACATTCAATGCCGCTTAGATAAAATGTGTGTTATCCATGTCACCAAACATCCGAAGCTACAACTAAAATAGACTGCTATTCCAAACCACGCATTAACAATTCTTGTTTTCACGTCTTTCCCAAACATTCCTCACCACTTCCGTACCGTCCAATCAATGCATTTTCTGCATTTTCTTCCTGACATTATTTGTTGCACGTTTATTCATTAAATAGACTGCTTGTGTTGACCTCATCTATGATTGTCTACCGATTCCAGTGCATCTGTGGTGCAACTTATTTTGGTCGAACGACAAGGCAGTTATTTCAACGGATCCAAAATCACAATCCACGCTGGCTCACATAGGGTGTGAGTGGAGATGTGTGAAGCTCGATCGTTTTTCATCTGATGGAAATGTGACACTTGGTTGACATGGGCCCGGGATTTACATTCATTTATCGAGTCTCACCACACCCCTTAATCGGATACGGTTTCGGACGTTAGCAACCGCGGAGGGGATTAGTATCCGACGCATGTAGCCTTTAAGTGTGAACAGAAAGCAGGTTGATCCAAGGTCTGAAACTATCCTGGTCAGGGGAAGAGAAAATCGATTTTTCAAACGACGATCACGTAACACCATGATATAGCTACTTTGATCCAAATTGCGCACAAATTTTGAGTTCTCTCTTGAGCTCATTACCAAACACATGACTCGTCCACTTTTCCGTTTGGCCGTATTGAAATTGATTCACACAAATGTGATTGTAAATGCTTGACAGGGAATTCACCGAAAATATATGTTCGCCTCTATTGTTTTCTTATGTGTACATCTTTATATATATATATATATATATATATATATATATATATTCCCGTATACAGCGGTTCAATATGATAACGGGAGTTTAGTTCCCCGGCTACATGAGCTGTCATCGGGTCGTGTTTATGGTGGGCTATGTGACGCAGTCAGCCATAGAGACACTTTAGCAGTGGTTCATCTTTTCTC
>UZAN01052679.1:2150-14483 GCA_900618425.1 Echinostoma caproni
GCCTTACGTTTTGCGAAGGAAATAACCGAACTATTGGGAAGAGGTGGTTTTATACTGAGAAGGTGGTTATCTAATTCACCCGAACTTGCAGAATCCCTCTCGGAAGACAGCACGAGTACCGACCTGGTTCAACTGCCTCAATTTGATTTTAGTTGTCAGAGAGCTTTGGGTGTGCAGTGCAAGACAACAAGAGATGGTTTTACGTTCCAGTTCCAGCTTCTAGATAAACCGGTGACAAGAAGAGGTATAATATCCAGTGTCAGTTCGTCGTTCGACCGGCTATGTCTGGTAGCCCCTCTATGCCTCCCAGCCAAGCAGTAGCTGCAAACATTGTGTAAATCAAAAATGGGCTGGGACCAACCTTTCAATACTATAGATGCCAGTATTTGGAAAAGCTGGGTAAGCTTTGTTAGGTGTCTAGAAGTGATTAAGATCCTAAGAAGTATTAGAAACGAAGATTGGGGAGAAGGAGTAAGTTCAGAGTTGCATGTTTACTTCGATGCATCCGAGACAGGTTGTGAGGCCGTCGCCTACGTGTGGTGTGTTCCAGCGAAAAAATCGGCTTACAGCGTTTTGCTGTTCAGTAAGTCTCGAGTGGCACCTATTAAACCCGTAACCATACCGCGACTGGAACTGTCTGCGGCAGTTCTCGGAATCAAGATATAAGAGTTGATAAAAAGAGCTCTCTCGGAGATGCTCAGCGAGGTATGGTACTGGACAGATTCAATGATTGTCGAATATTATATAGAAAATACTTCAACACGTTTTAGTACATTCGTTGCCAATCGGTTAGCAATCATCCACCAGTACTCCACGGTATCTCAGTGGCGTCACATCCGGTCGGAACAAAATATTGCTGACCTTACTTCGAGAGGTATATCAACAAGAAGAGATTTAGAGACATGGTTAGAGGGGCCGATGTTCTTACAGAGCTATATTCTACAGACATTATCTCCATTATCGTCCCCACCGGATGGAGTGGAGATGAAGAAAATTGTAGCACACGTGAACACAGCTATTATGTCGATGAAACTAGAACAGCTTGTGCATCGTTACTCTCAATGGTCAAAACTTTTAAAGTCAGTTGCATGGATTATTCGTTCCATCTTTTTCATTAGAATTATGTATTCGTCTTGAAACGAAAGTAGCCTGAGCTTGGAAAACCTCACGGTCGAAGAAACTGACGGATCTCGATGGAAGATTTTAAGAATAGTGCAAAATGAAACATTCGTTGAATCAATATTACAGGCAAAAACTTCAAGAAGCGCTAAACGGAGACATGGTACATTCTTTGAGAAAGCTTTGTCCAGTTAGGATAGGTGACTTCCTTTTGTGTAGGTGGGCGACTTAGTTACGCAAACTACTCATCCCATTTCAGCCATCCGGTGATCCTTCCCAATCGGCATCATGTGACTGATCTTATTATTCGCCACTATCATAGCATAGAAGAACATGGTGGTACGTCACACGTTTTGTCAGCGATCCGTGAAAAATATTGGATTTTCAAGGGAATCAGTGCAGCGAAGCGAGTAATAGGTCAATGCATAGTATGTCGGAAACTGGTAGCTGCTGCAGGTCAGCAGATGATGGCTCTTCTACTGCTATGTAGGGTCCCAAAGGGCTGGTGCTGTTTTACCTCAGCAGGAGTTGATTATTTTGGACCTCTGTTTGTTCGCAAGGGTCGTGGTTTGGGAAAGAAATATGGCTGCGCCTACGTGTATACAGACCCGAGCCGTGCACTCAGAGCTAGTGGGTAGTCTCAATACAGATTCGTTCATCCTGTGTCTATTGAGATTCATCGGTAGACGGGGAAGACCTTCAGAGATTTATAGTGATGACGCATCAAATTTCGTGGGTGCCGTATCATAACTAAGGGATACATTGAAACGCTTGGAGGGATATGAGATTAACGACCGTCTTGCATGTGATGGGATAAAATGGTTATTTAACCCTCCTTCTTTAGGTCATAGGGGGGGGGCATATGGGAAAGAATGATCCGCTCCGTGCGCAGGTTGTTGCTTGTGTTGACAAAGGAGCAGTTAATGCATGAGGAAACGCTGTCAACTTGTTTTGTAGAAATCCAAAGGATATTAAATAGCCGACCTCTAGTGCCGAGCTTATCGGATAATAAGAAAAGAAGAGCACTGTCCCCGATTGGCTTGAAGTCACATTTCGTCCTATGCATACTGAACTCAACCGAATTAACTTAACCAGTCAGCTATCTTCTTTGAAAACATTGCGGTAAAACCAGCCCTTGTTACATATATAATCGATCCCATGGCACTCATAGGTTCACAGAGTATAATTGAGGCCAGCCAGTCTCTCGACTCAGTCTCTGCTGAGGTCATGAGACACTTGCAAAATGCAAACAATGCCGTGGTTTTTGAAGTACTTGATCGCTCAAACCTTCTGAGGTTAAAATTTAAATCCTACATGGTATATTTTCCATGTAATTTTTTCAGGTTGCGAAAACGCAGAACTATGCATGTCACCTGCATTTTCAATTTCAGTATGAAGAAGAATTTATTCAAAAACAGCCTACTATAGCGAATTCATCGGAGTTAAAATCAACAGATGTTTAACTTCACAAGACCCCACTACAAAAGAAGGTCGACAGGTCATCTTATGACTGTCCTTTGGAGTATAAGAGTGCACATGATCATCCATTACTCCCAGACTAAGAAATCCAATTCCCACTTTGCACCAACGTCAGTCACCAGTAATTAGAACCCTGGTTAAGTCAGTTGACTTGAATAAAGCGATTTCACCCTCTACAGTGCATCCTCCCAGAAAACGCCAGCACTTTTTAGCCACACCCACTGAATCTCCTACGAACCCTCAAAATGCAAACCGCACTTAAGTAAGTGACTGCTCACCTGGAAAATTACCGTTCACCCTCATTTCGGTGCCCATTGGTCCCCTGAATTCTGAATTCTAGAGCAGTCGCAACATTATGCTTACCATCCCCAAGTTTGGAACGCAGCACTGTTACTCTTTTTAAATTGAGAAATAAAAACTCCTTAGTAGCTCTTGGCGCATCACCGCAGTCATCCAGAAAGGGATCCAGCACATAAGTACTATCCGGGTCCGTCCCATCCAACATTGCCTAATTTAATTAAATGGAAATTCTCTCTTTTCGACGGATAATACTTCACTTTAAAGAAACTCTAATACTTCAACTAACCACGTAGGTCAAAATCTGCAGCACTACTCACACAGTCTAAACAACGGAGATCCCTTGACAAGTTCCAACAAACGTCTGGCCTCAAAACCCTATCCTTAAACAAACTTTTATCCTATACCGTTCCAAGGTGATTACAATGATAGGCGGATACAGCGCAGATTGAAATAAGCGATTGAGAGAACATATAGTACTGCACGACACGAAGCGATTGCTCGTTGAATCCAATCTAGACAAACCCGACTCTTCAGTTACCTCCTCCAGTGTTTATCTATTTCAATGTACTTGCAGTAGCAAGTACGTCGGAAGAACTGAGAGACGATTGTCCACCAAGATAGCTGAGCACGCACCGAAAAACTTGGCGTCAAACGGGTCCAAGTTTCCGTCCAGTTCAATCACCCGACATATATTAGATTGCAAAGAATGTGACAAGCCTAGGGACACCTTTCGTGATCCGTCAGAAAGGTAGCCGTCTATTATGGTTCGCTGAAGCGGCTACCATTCGACGTTATAAGCCCAATTTGTGTAAACAGACCGAATATGTGGCTAGCCTCGCGCTGCCCTGGTAGGTTTCACTGTCCTCCTCCCTCTCCCCCCCCACCCCCGCAGTGATTCCGCTCCCTATCCCAACGTCCAATCCGGCTCCTCTTAGTGACCTTTGGCCTTCGTATTGATTGATTTCTCTTCCCCGCGTGTGTTCGCCTGTCCCAAACCTGACACTCTTTTAACCAAACGTGATCTGAATGTATGTACACAGCTGATGAGATTACCACGAAATAGTTGAATTCAACACATCCCGTGATCATGATGCTTCTTCTTGCTCTCGTGAAATTGTTAAAGGAAACTGGTTGCATAAAACTTTTCACCACTTTTTTTCTGTTTTCTGCCTCCCCCTCCACATTTACAATCCATTACCACACAACCATTTCCTAATACTACCAGTTATTTCCCGAAGGCAAAGCTCCGCTTTTTCGTACATGGCATAAATACAACTAGCTCAAATTTCTTATCAAATCATATCAACTTGCACCAGTTTATTCTTCCCTTACTTTTGCCTCCCTAGACGTACCATCCCAATTCCCGTCCAAGTTTTCCAGTTTATATACAAGAACTCATTGTGATTGCCTCCGTCCTCCAAACCATATTTTTGGCTGGAACAGCTGATCTCCCAGTTGATAAGCTCCACTACATTTGAGAATTCTGTGTCAATTTTATCACACCAACACAGTACCTCATATGTAAATCGGAATGCAATGCTATGAGTAAACTGAGGAATAAATTCTCCAAACTCCAGCGTGGTTACCTAAGATCCAGAGACTTTCAATCCTCTTGCAGCTCAATAAAATGATGCACAAAATAGAATTATTGTCTTAAGTGTAAGGAACAGAATGATTTGAGCCATCTAAAAATTCAGAGTTACTAGCAAAACTAATGAAAACGAGGAACCCGACATCATCTATCTCGACTCATTTACAGCAAAACGTTCATTACAAAGCCAAAGGATATAGGTGAAAAGCTAAATGCATTTTCTGCCTCAACACTTATAAGCGACACCGCACCATTCAGTCATCAAGGTAAAATTTCTCCCGTAGAGCCATTATCGAATATCACACTCTACCCAGCCAACATTTTCTCTCTTGTTTTTATTGTCAAACTGTCTTATAGACCAGGTGGGAATCCGTATCATCAGATGTTCTCAAGATGGGAGGACCTGACGTCCCAATTCTTCTTTCAAAAACCTTTGATATATCTATGAAGTGTAGCTGGTATCTAACACGATAGAAAATCTCTGTGTTTATCCCTATTCACAAGAAAGGATCACGACCAGATTCTGACAATTACAGACCAGTGAACCACACCCCAGTTATTTCGAGAATTATGGAAAGACTGATAAAAGTTAAGCTGACCAAACACCTCAATAATAATAATGTCATCATTGAAGACCAACATGGATTCTTGAAATATTGCTCGTGCGCATTTTTCATGACCGACTTTCTTAATCTTATTACGATCGCTACCAATAACAAGAAATCAGTGATTACAGTCTACCTGGATATGATCAAGACCTTCGACTGGGTTTCTCACAATAGTTTACTATCAAAGGCCAAGTCTTATGGTATTGTAGATCCCTTTATTCATGGTTAGCTTCTTACTTGGATTCTTCTTACTATGTAGTTAGTATTCATGGGATATTGTCGCAACCTAAACCAGTTACCAGTGTAGTTATACAAGGCAGAGTGTAGGGCCCCTTATTATTCCTCATGTATGTCAACCATATTTTTACTGTGGTCCGTCATGGGAATCCCTTCTTGTTTGCTGATGACTAAATTGTTTTACACGTTTGAACCTATCAACCTGATTAAAACCATTGAGAATATAAGCGCTGATTGACGGTCCCCCAGTGCAGCGACTTGTTAATGGAGTTTTCGGGAAAAAAATATTGAATACTTACACCTAAATGCATTCTACCCCAGGGTGCACTTAGTATCAATGGTAACACTATTCCTGATAAACCATTGGTACGAGATTTGGATATGTATTATCCCGGCTCCTTCAACTTCTCGGAACATGCCGAGGTCCAAATAATAAAATGTCGCAAGACCATAGAACTGATCCAGAAATCTTTCAAGTACTCCGAGGGTAAACTCAGTGTCTACATGACCTTTGCCAAACCACATTTAGAAAGTGATACATTAATTTGCTCTAACATGCGCCAGTGTGACGGAGTAGCGATTGAGAAAGTTCAACTCTACCTTACAAAAGAGTTATTTGGCTTTTCCACTTGCATGCATTGCACTGAAACTTGAACCTTTATGGCTACGGTGAATAAAAATTATTTTAACATTCTTCCATTCAAACATAATGCATAAGAGTGGTACGGCCTTTCTAGAAAGGAGAGATCAGTATAACTATAGATATTCTTTACGAGTCGGGTGTAACACCGTCTTTGTACCGCATTTCTCAGAACTGCTAGCAATTAAACTGTTTTATGATCAAGTACTCGCTTCTGTGGAATAAGCTTACCCCATACGTATGTGCGATAAGTCACTTATCAGCATTCAAGAGAGAACTGAATAAATTCCTTGATGTACCAATTTTCATACATTTGTATGACCCCTACATCTCCGAAGGTAGAGCATATGAAGTTGGTTTGTGGTTCTAGCCAGCCACTCCATGAAAAGTGTGATACTACTACTGTATACATTAGGCAATTTATTCTTCAAAAGTTGCGTGCCATAATCAACAGCTGGGACTGAGACCAGTTTGCTGCTTTCTTCTGTTGGTTTCAGTTGTAACACCACTGCTAGAGGATACCTTGTCGTCGCAAAGAACGGTTGCGACTTCTTTGTAGTTTGAAACAATGTGGATATTGAAATGATGACAACAAACGAAGAAACATCTGCACATTTCCTCTAAGGATCTCTTGAGCTATCAGATGAAAACGGCTCTAATGTGGAACTATGCGAACGACAATGAAATGTCCTGAGCCACTAGTTTTATAACTCTTCTGAAGGAGAAAGAAATTCGTCACGAAGAACGGATATGGCTTCCATGCAATCTGCAACAATCCCGACCTGAGAAAAAGAATTTAACCAAAGAAAGATTGAAATTCGAAATCTTGAGAGTCACCTATGACAAACCCGAAACTGTACACTTATTCCGCAGGTCAGAACAGGATGCACATTAGTGCGTTTTTCAAAGCCTTCTTTCAAATTCTCCTTCACTTGGGCCGTGAGAAAAGTATGCTTTGATAATATCGAAATAATTTCAATGGTAGCGAAGTAGCAGGTGCCTATATAGCAGTTAAAAAGCTTTCTTGGGAATTAATTCAAAAGACTATTTTCTGTGTTTCCGCTAAATCTCAACATTTTACTTACCAATAGGCCCATCAGAAGTTTCCAGTTGTTCAGCTGAAGGTCATCGTGCTGCTGCCACATTGTCGTTAATCTGGTTTCGTGGCATTTAAGAGGAGGACGAGGTTTCTCAAAACTATTACTACAGAATAAGTTATACCCCAAACCACTTGAAATCCGTTCATTTTTTATTTTACTACGTTAGATCTACGCACTTGCAATCCTTCTTTACAGGATGAACTGAAGAACACCAGCACATCCCTAGACTAGGTGGCGACGTCTCCTATGGTTTGGTACAGTGAGCCATTTTCATGGTACACAAGGGTTTACAGCTAAATATTTTGTGCTGCCCCCTGATTACGACAACAGTCAGAAACACCAACGACAAACAACCATTTTTACCCTGTTCGCAATACCATTGGGCTTTTTAGCCCCCCTAGCTAAAGAGTGTTACTTATATACCTCAGTATATCCAACCATGGGGTGGTCGGGTTCAAAGTTTATTCCTGCCCAAATTCCATTCTTCCATGCCCCTTGATCTGAAATGATTAGGCCTAGAATTCCAGCCATTCTGAGTGAAAGCTCTATTGTTTTTCTGTCTTCTCTATTTGATTGTTTGCGATAGTAGAACCTAGTTTGTCCCTCAAATAACTCGTACTCGATGCACCTCTTTACACCAGATTTCTGCAATGAAGTATTTGGTCTCTTGATTCTGAGGCTCATGTTATACCTAGTGACAGCGATGAAATATTTTTCCGTAGCCGTTACTGTGATAAGTCTGAATGGTAGCAAAAAAACGTTTACTTAACATATACCATACAATATTTCTACATACAAACGAATGCGTATGTCTCCCCAAGCTTACCGTTATCATATTTACTACCCTCATGAGACTCGATTGTATAACTTGGTAAACGATAACCTCTACCTTACTTTTAGCGTTTTCCTTCTTACATTTATTGTATTACATGTCAAATTGAAAATGAAATTTTTATTGTGGGATGTAACTTACAAAGACTTCACTTTTTCAAACCCCGTAGGGTGTTTACACTTTGGTTCCGATGTAAATTTTCATATTTTTAAACTTTATTCATCCTCATGCATATCTGCTCTTATGTAGTCATTCTACAGAAATGTATCACTCCGAGTTTATTGGTGACCTTGAAATTGAAATGGTGTTGTGCTACAATGTGAAATCAACAACATATTCCACTCAAAGTTTCTGCACCATACTTCGTTTTCACAAGCATTATGACTTTGTTTCCACATCTTATTTTGTATTATATTTCACCTCGCCTGCCCTGATAGAGCATCACAAGCAAGTCTCTCGTTTTAAACCGAGGAATATTCCATTATTATTATTAAAATATCTGCTGACTCGTTCCCAATGGCGCCCCAAAGGTTGATCGGTAAACGCTGGGTGCCAAGAGGCATCTGTTGAGGAGGAATAGGGCGTAATTTGGGAACGCCTAGTTCGGCTCACTAACCTGTACGCGCCATTGCAAACGAAGATGAACTATCAAGGCCATTCATGGTGGACAACTCCAATAAAGAGAGCCCTAACTGTTCGGACTCATTTTCTTCCGTTCAGATTTGTTGAATTACCCTCACGGTAAAACTTGACTCTTCTTTTCAAGTTTTTCCGAGATTACTCCTATGTTTGCGCAGATTTTGTTTGCTTATTCGACTGTTTATTATTGCACTACCGTAGAAAACTGCTGGATTGTTTGTTTTGTTGATGTTTTGGGATCCGATTTTGGCAAAGCCGTACTCGTTGATCGATTCGGCAGGCACAGTCGGAAACAGTCTCCGAGCGCGTTTCTTCATAGAAAGAGTAGTAAACAACTGGAACGAACTCCCCGAGAAAGTCGTAAAATCCACGTCCGTCGTGAGCTCCAAACACCGGTTTGATGGCGTTTGGGAGCAAGTATTCTATTTGAACGTAACTGACTGACGGAGCCACCTCGTGGGATTTTAGCAAAGGTGCTCAGCTGATAGATTGCTTTTTTATCCCGTCCAACTCTCAACGGCTCTTTTACTGGACGCTACTGTTGGCGACCTGTTGCTGCTCATATGAGTTCTGTTTCTACTTCTTTTTCTTGCTTAATCACGCCTATCCAGGACAATTGAAAGCTGGATCTCTCATTCATTCACTCGAGTTTTGCGGGTTTATCCCTTTATCGGCTTCAGTTGCTAGACAGATCTCCCGCTAATTGGCTTACAATTAACAAATGTGATCCTGCACGCACGAGGTTCAATCAGCGTCTGCAGCTCGGGAAATTGGATTCTGCTCACCCAATCTGAAACAGAAGAGAAATTTCTTCCATTTTCCCAGCACCGGGGTATCCAAGGAGCTCAATAATGCAACAATCTAGACTCACTGGCAGTCCCTTTGGGCAAGCGCGATCTTAGTGTGATCACGTTAAGGACGTGCATAAATCAGGAAAATCACCCTCAAAATTCATCAGGAATTTCGGTCGAATGAATATGGCCGACCTACTTCAAGAAGCTAATTCAACAATTTCGTAGACACCTAACCTGGATGCATCTGTTGAGGAGGAATAGGGCGTACTTTGGGAACGCTTAGTTGGGCTCACTGACCCGTACGCGCCATTACAACCGAAGAGAAATTATCAAGGCCATTCATGGTGGACAACTCCAATAAAGAAAGCGCTAACTTTCAGGGAGCGTGAATGGAGGGATTATACAAACTTTGGAAGGCAGTAGAGGTAGTTGAGCTACAAAATGGCCACAAATTACGCAAACACTTATAAAAAAAGAGTTGAAATGGAATATGAATTGAAGATCGCTCAGCAAGCTAAAACCAATCCCAAAAGATTTTACACGTATGTACAATCGAAGGCTGCCCTAAAGCAATTGCTAGGGTCCAACGAAACCAAGCAGGGAAAGAAGTGTCGTCGGAGGTGGAGAAGTGCCAGATGCTCAACAGATTTTTGGAAAGCGTCTATAAAATGAATGATGGGCGCAACTACCCCTCGCCTTTGCCACAGGTACGAGCTCCTCCAATAAGCAATCTACGGGTAGACAGAGCTCATGTTCTGAATATGCTGAGTGAGTTAAAGTCTGGCAAATCAGCGGGGAGTGATGGACTTCATCTGGCCATCTTCAAGCCGCTCGCAGAGATTTTAGCGGCTCCCGTGTGTGCGATATACGAGAAATCCCTAAGAATCGGTGAGATACCGAAAGACTGGAAGACGGCGACAATGGTGACGATACATAGGGGGTGGTAACCGAAAAGCCCCAGGAAACTACAGACCAGTTAGTGTCATTAGTATCCTCTGTGAAGGACTTGAGACAATAGTTGGAAACGGAACAGGTGAGCATATTCCGCGTACCAACCCACTATCCCTGACCCAGTATGGGTTCCTCAAAAAGAGTTCATGTCTCAGCAACCTGTTGTGCTTCCTAGATGAAGTCACAAGGAAGGAAGCATGAAGGCCAAAAAGTCGAAGTTTGCTATTTGGACTTTAGAAAGGCTTCGACTCGGTTAATCACCGATTACTGCTTAACTTTGGCTTTCCTGGGAGTCATAATAAATGGATAGGGGTGTTTCTGAGCAGGCAGACCTTCATGGTTCGGGTAGGAGAGGCATGCTTGACGGAGGGGAAAGTCACCATTGGTTTGCCACAGGGCTCCGTCCTGGGACCGATACTTTTCCTGCTGTACATTGATGACTTAGTTAGGGGTTTGTCCATCCCGACTTTCGTATTTGCTTACGATGTAAAATTATTTATAACAGATCCGCGATACCAACTACACGACGACCCAACAAAGGATATGTGTTGGATTCAAATGTTGCCCCTGGACCTACACCCGTCAAATGGTCGCATATTGAATACTAACGGTGGTCCAATTATAGTAAGCCCGGATGCGGAAACAACCAAACCAACTCGCGCAACCCAAACAAGGGGCTCAGGGATAGTAGTCTCCAAGAATTACAGGCCAGGCGAAAAGTGAAAATCTGCAGCACAAATGGCGAGAGGTGAAATATTCCAATTGAGAAATACACTGACCACTCGAAAGGCAGAAGTCTTTGTAAGTATATATGATATAAGTTACTAGTGAGACCCTACGTAGAATATTGTGTCCAGGCCTGAGCACCCTACCTTGAGAAAGACATTCAGTACATCGAGAGCGTTCAAAGGTTAGCCACTTGGATCATCTCGGGCATGAGGTGTAACTCATATTAAGAAAGGCTTAAAGTGTTAGACATCTTTTCTATGGAAAAATACATCTTAGGGGTGACCTCGTAGAAGCATTTGAGATAACGAAAAGATTCTCTGCCGTGAGCAACGAAAGTTTGTTCACTCGAACGCTCTAAAAGGTTACCAGAGGACACAGTCTGCAACTCTTAAAACCAAGGACTCGCCTCGGTGCGCGGTTCAACTTCTACACAACCTTAGTAGTTTGTAGATGGAATCAGCTACCACTAAACCTGATGGAATGTGCGACTACAGTCGACCTCAAGAGGCAGTTAGACATGGTTTGGACCCAAAGATACCCGGAGGTGGTATTGATTCGGGGTCTGAGTTTGTTCATGGTTACCATGCTTCTTGTTTCCCGACTAATCTCCTATACACGTATCGTACTGGAACCAGTTTCCTGCCGGAAAATAGTTGCAAGACAATGACTGAAACGAGTTTGAAGCTTTAAAAGAAGAAACCTTCCTACCGACGCAAGAATCTGGACGCTTGTTTGGCGAAAGCTTATTTTGTTCTGTGGTATCTGACCTTTTCTGACCAGACCTGCCGTCACGATGCGGGATTCAAACTGAACTGGCCTGAAATCGGTAGTCAACGGCGCACCAGACTGAGATTTGCATTTGAAACTCCGATAACTAATCTATTCTTCCCAGCTGTTATTCTTTTTTGTGCATATAAATACGCTCATTGTATTTTATCGTGTCTCCTTTTTGTGCCAGAAAAGGGGAATCTCTCGAGGTTGTTGAGGGCGTACATTGTGATCTGTGGATTGTTTACACCAACGGTGAAGCAAACTAACGACCAAGGTAGATGAATGCTACGCTGTCCACAAGTTTCTGAAATCCGTTCATCCTTACCGCACTGGCTCTATCGGAATACCCAAGGCGAAAATACTGCCACCGAAAACGAACTCCCATACACAGCTGGCAACACCAGCACCTTCCTGTAGCTCGACCCCAGGTAGTCAGACGAACGGAAGTAATCCCGATCTAGGCACTCCGATGCTTTGGAATGGGAACCGATTTATAACCAAAGCCCTTAAAGTAAGCAATAACTGGGAATGGATATCAATGTG
>UZAN01052681.1:3607-15027 GCA_900618425.1 Echinostoma caproni
TCCTGGTCATCTGGGTTGGGGATTCGACAAGAATTGGCGTTTCACTCGGGAAAAATGATGGAGGAATGATCGACCCAAGTAAATGGGACTCTGTTCAGCTTCACCCGCTGCCTCGTAGTTTCGAATCACTGTGAATCACTGAGCAAACCTATTTTCAAGAAGGAATCTCACAACAATTGCGCAAGCAACCGCGGGATACGTTTACTGTCAGTCGTCACCAAAGCGGTAGCCAAAATCACACTGGAGGTTTGACTCCTTTCAGAGAGATCCGCGAACGTGGGATTTAACGAGGGGCTTAGTAATTTGGAGGTAACCGTACGTGTTGTTGTTGATGATGATGATGAGAGGCATTCCTGCCAATCTCCCCTGAACCGCCAAGCTTTCCAGTCCCCACAAATAATTGCCTTCTGCTCTTTGTGTCGATACCAAATATATTAAGATCATCTTTATTTTACTGTTGGTAGTATAATAAACAGAATTGGGTTAGCTTAGACCCCGAATTTAGCAAGGTACTTTATTTTTGGAGCAGGAGCGGAAAACCTCATTAATGAACACGCTTGGTTCAGTGGTACCAAATTCAACTTTGCACTCTATCTCACGGAGTTGTCGACCATGTTTGTTTATCTCAACACAGTGACAACCAATTCCCGCACTCTTTTCAAAACGCAGCACGGACGACCGTGTTTTTTAATCATAAGAATAATACATTGAGTTACCTCATCCTGGCTCCAAAGAATTCTGTGCTTGAGAAATCAAAATTTGATCTGAGATGAGTTGTGCACCTTCTATGATTGTTGATCAGACGAAATTCCACGGTCGGTAGTGGAGCAAAAAAGAGTAAGCAACCTCAGTTTATAAAATTCTTATCAACAGTATACGGATTAGGTCATTTCAGGTTTTGGATATACTGTACTCTGCTGCGATGAAAGAACTCGTACTCGTAGTACACTATTTCTACATTTTTCGCGCTGTATTTGAATGCATTTGTCAACAACATACGTGGGCTAAATCGTTTATCTAGGGTGATTACAAAAATGGTGCTAATTCGCTTTAAGTCGGATCAGTGTTGTCGAATTCGATTTTATCAAGAGTTGACTATTCGTGTCGGAGCGATGCAACACTGGGAATCCACCATGTGTCTGGATTGAGAGGACCTTTTTCCGCAAAAGTGATTTCCCATTGCGAATGTAAGCGTTATATCAGACAGTTCCGTCCATCTATTATAAAATCATTTCCTATGGGATACTTCGTAGAGTATTCGCTGACCTGATAGCACTGCAATGTTCACACATTGTGAACCATTGTTGGCTAGGTGTGAACTGCGTGCATGTGAAGCTCTGGTGAGATTCGTTTTCCATTTCAATGAAGTGTGGTGCTAAATACATACTGCATCTTGGTGCCGAGATTTTTACAAATGAGTAGTAACGTTTTCTTAAAATTTATGACATCAGAGTTTGGGTTCTCTCTGATGTTCCTCTTTGATATGCCCTCAGATGTAAATAAATATCATCAGCTGTTGACGAATAGGACTGTTATCTGTAGGTTTAGCGCAACGAGGAGAAAGAACTCAAATAAGAGTATACGTCAAATGATACCATATTGCGAGTAAATCAGTTACTGGTTGACCCCATCTCTCGAAAACCCATTTCCAGTTCACTCAAAAATTGTCATCCTAAATAGGTCATTAGGTTGAATACTAAAACTGATGTGTTGTATCCATTAGCAATAATCTGCCGAAGCCGTCAATTTCAGATTACTATAGTACATTCATATTTTAAATGATAATTCACGATCCCACAATTTTTTGGTATACTTTTAATTCACTGTTAGAACCAAGAGAAATTACGCATGCTGAGTGGAACGAAACACATACAACCGGGATAGAGGTAACTCGGCTATTTTATCTGTACCAGCCAGTCTACAGAGGTCGCCCACAGTAGAAAAGTCGGGCCGCCACTCACATTCCGGTTGGCCATTCCCAGTCCTAGAGCTTAAGTTACCGGCTTTGATTATTAAACATTAGTTTATCCTTGGGCCAAAGAGGTTCACAACTTCTACGGTTCATCAGAATGGCTTGTCATGAAAATCGACAGCATGGTGCTCGCAAAAGCAAGTGAAAGTGACTCAAGTGGTTTCTTGTATCCGTTAGATTTCTCGAGCTATGTAGATGAAAACGTTTTCTTCACTTCATTCTGCTGTTTCACGCTCTATTACTCCTCGCTTCCTTTTTCTGTATGGCTTGGTATTTAGGCAAAATCGCACGTGCGTATTCTTTTGTTACGCACTCTGGGTTCCCCAATTCGGTTAGTTCGTAATGTTGTCACACATACGATCGCCGCCATTGCCCAGTTTGATTGGCCTGATGCTTGGCCCAGCCTACTGCCCGATGTCACCCAGATGATCAACAAAGTGGCTCAATTGGAACAATCTGATGCGTCCGTATTCGAAAAGAACAAAGCTTTGGTTCATGGATGTGTGCGAGTTCTGGCTGGTATGTCATTTCATCCTTCCGTAGCCGCATGTATCTATCAGTGTATCAGTTCGTGCTACCACAATAATTTCAATATTTAATATTTTTATCTAAAAGTACTTCAATTGCATTTTTCTCTGAACCCGTTTTCGATCGTATTTCATATGTGCGATCTGTCCAAATATGTACGCTGTATCGAAATACAATGATAGATCTCTCCTATCACGCTGAATCTCATCCAGACGTTGCGCTTGTGTTGAGCGCTTTTTAAGTCAGCATTATGAGAAATGTAGGTCTTTTTGAGGAACTAACGTTTTGCTCTGTTATCCCTTCACTGTAGTTGACTTCATTTTCGAGCCCAGCTTCCATTCAATCACTTGAGTCAAATGCGTGAACGGCTGAAAAACTGCACGTTCTCACAGTGCAGTCAAACTGAACAAAACGCACAATCCAGCCGTTTCTTTTCCTGTAAGGAATATGCTTCCTATCGGGTGACAGATTTGTGATGATTCCCCTAGATGTCGAAAAGCGTGTTTATATATAGATTTTAAATTCGCTTAGTCGCGAGTGGTCGATTCGGATGAAATTACTGTCGCTCTGCTAAGTGAAAATGTCAGCCGTCGCTCGGTTTCTGGAAGGAAAGGAGCAGGAGAAGCAGAAATCGCGTGTTTTTACTTGTGTTTTGAGTGCTTTATTCTGTATAAATCGCACTGAGTGTTGTTTACTTATAGCACGTGGTTCTGTTTGGTCTTTTAGCTTACTGGAGACATGCGACATGATTACTGATTTATGAACTCACTTTGAGCTCCACAGTTATAAACCCTCTTACTCGCAGTCATTGTTCCTAGTCACGAGATTTAAGTTGAGACATTCCAATCCTAAGGGTTAAGATTTGGCTTCAAACGTTTGTTCGTAGGAAATCAATCACAGTGTCAAAGGTTCAAGTAATCGCACACGTGGTGGGGGTGGATGACGTGGGCCAAGAGAGGTTAAGTGCTTATACCAATGGAACCACGTGATTACGAATAACTGAAAAACATCTTGTGCTCTAGGCTGTTGCTGGTCTCGGTGTAAAGTGGATCAAACTGGAGTTCTTTCTGTGGCTGAACACTGTAACTGTGTAACCTCCGGACAACACTGACTGTTTTATCCTCCTTTTGTCCTCCGTGGATGCATGAGGCTAAGGCATGATTCCCACGTGGGTTCTGCGGTCACGGTTTCCCGTTTTATATACAGTCCACTGTTTTTAAGCCGAAGGCTTTGATCAGGCTTCCCAAAGAATAACCCGAATGTGCGGAATCGTTCGCTTCAGGGCTGGTCCGGTTACCGCTGGAGAGGGTTGATTCAAGACTGTCATTCTCACTGGTCAACTTCTGTGTAGACGGACCACGCTTTGTTACGAGTCACATTCTCCTTACGCCTGTCGAACAACCACAGAAAAGCCAACGAAAGCGAATACCCACGATACAACGTCAGCGATTGCTGCAAATCGGCCTTGAAAGCAAAACTCCGCGATCGCCTGTCAGTTCAACCACCAGCCGAAGGTCTCAATGAACACAGGAATCTTTGCCAATATCGATAAAAACAACGTCGGACTCTGGCGCAGGCTCATGACACAAACGATGGATCTCGTGGACCTTAGCCGCCCTGTTGGGCGCCCACCGAACCCTTCTTCTTGATGTCACGAATGACAGCGCGCCTATTTCCCAGACGCCAGCTCATCAAGAGGCTGAGGGATGACTGCGCTAAGTGGTGGGTGGTATGAAGAGATGGAGAAAGCTGCGGCTATTGGTAATAGTCGCAATATTTTCCATCTATTTATGAATACGGGCTCCAGGAAACAGGCGTAAGTGAGGTAATTAGGGACTCCGATGGCACCCTGCTTCACCATCAGCAACGTCGTCTTGATCGATGGGATTTCAACTGGCCCCCATCGACCTGACCTCTTGCCCTCCACCTCGACTGGGCAAATACTCCCAGTTGATGCTAGTCCTTCATCTGAAATGGAGGTTTCCGGGGAAATAAACTATCTCAAAAAGTACCCATCGGTTTTAAAGACTGGAGATTCAGCCTTGGTTTCGAAGTTAATGAAACTCCTGTGCTCAGTGTGGGAGACTGAACAGGTTCCAGCTGAATGGTGTGAATCGGTCATCATACCGTTTTAAAAGAAATGTGACAGGTCCTCTTGTGAATTCCACTGAGGAATTAGCTTAATCAACATTGACTCCAAATTTCCCTGTGGCATCATGCTCCGTCGATTGTCTGTCGCACATGAACAGTGCACGCGAGAACCAGGCTGGTTTTTCTACGTAGTCGAGGTTGTATCGATCACATCTCCACTCTTCGCCAAACTCTGGAGCACCGACATTCTTTTCGTAGAGTCTCATCTCTGTCTTCCTCAATGTGAAAGCAGCATTTGACTCAGTCGATCACGCTAAACTCTGGCGCTACCTCTCCCTGAAGGGTGTACCCTAGAATTTTATTACAATACTACGATCCCTTTATGCTAACAGCCGAAGTCGATTCCAGGCTTACGACACGTTTTCGCCCGAGTTTACCTCAGAAATTTGTGTTCGTAAGAATTGCCCTCTCTGCTCTTTTCTATTTAACTTTGTTATCGATTTGACTGCGGAAACAACCCTCGTGTGAGGATAATGGCATCGATTTACTCCCAGGTAACAGACTGTCTGATCTATAGTATTCAGACAATGTTGTGCTGCTACGTGAAAATCCAGGTAAGTTATAACCTTTTCTGAATGGTTTGAATGCCAGCGTAGCCATTTTCGGTATGCGTTTTGCACCTTCAAAGTGNNAAAGTGTAAAATGTTACTTCAAGAATGGGTTGGTCCAGCCTCACTCTCACTGGAGAAATAATAGAGCAGGTGGATAAGTTTTGCTGTTTGGGCAGCTACAACTCAAGCGGTGGACACATCACGAATGAAGTTTCAGCCCGCAAACAGAAAGCTCGGTTGGCATTTGCCAAGTTGAGACATTTGTGGCGCCGTCGCGACATCAGGTTGTCTGTGAAGGGTCGAGTATATGCTGCAAAAGTTCGGCCAGTTCTGCTATATGGAGCAGAAACTTGGCCGTTAAGAAAACAGAATAAGGGTAAACTGTCGATGTTTGTTCACTGCTGTCTACGCAGCATTGCCCGAATCCCTGACCATCGTAACCCATGGTTAGAGACCGAAGGATATGGTTGGGAGTCGTAAACAGTGTCACCATCTCCATTTCTTTGCAAGATCAGTTCACCAAAGTTCTCAATTTTCACTTCGATTCTATTTTCTACCTTCCTGTGTTTCCCCTGCTGTTCATCGAAATAGGCACCTAGAAGACAGAAACCAAAACTAAGTTTAATGGTTGTACAAACTGAAACTGAAACGTTAGCAAAAACACATCGATGCACTGCGTGAACTGACCCGTATTGAAGATATAATATTCCGTCGCTCAGATAAAGGAGCCGGGATTGTGGTCATGAACTAAAAGGAATATGCTGACAAATTGCTATCCATCGTATCGGAAGAGGACAAGTGAACAACCGCACCAACAGAAAAAGACAAAACTCACCATACTGAACAACAAATCACGGGGTTACTGAAACGACTCAATCAAGAGAGTTACATAAATAGTAAGCTATGTAAACGCATAATCCCTACCGGTTCATGCATTCCGAGGCTATATGGTTATTTCTAAAATCCATTAAACTGTGTTCACGTTCTCAATACCATGCTTTCTCTCAATGGCTGACTGAAATCCTTTAACTCGAAATGAAATGGTTATTGGTACATAGTGTTAAGGATATATTCCAGTTTATTGAAGCGATACGAGAAACAGACGTGTGAGATAAGATGACACTGTCCTTGGATATCACGTGACTTTTCACAAATGCACCATTGGTTGAAACCATCCAGTTCATAATAAACATCTTACTGATAACGACAATAATTTCGGGATACCGACAGAAGCGCTCAAAGCGAACTCTTATTCCGGTGTTCATATAACGTTCAGTTTCTTTTCGACGGAACTCAATTCAGTTCAGATCTTACAAGCATTAACCATGCACTTTCGTGCGCCGGTTTTGGTTACTGTCTTTTGGTTGCCCATTTGGATAAAACAGCAAAATGATGATTAGATTGATGAGAGCAGATTCCAGCGGAAGATAGCACATTTTCAAAGACTGAAGTTACAAGAGTAATGGGTAGATGCATGAGCACCACCGTTTGCAACACTCAGCCATATCACTCAGTGTCTCTAACCACCGGTGACCATGATCTCTGGGTCCGCAGCAAGGGAGCCTAACGGGGCCTATGTGAGCCAGTCTTCTAGTCAAGGTTTTCATACCCTCATGCCAGGTCTTAGATTGATGACCCTGAGTTTTATTCTACCCACTGCCTGCCTCGGCAAACATTGCTCGCCGTGACAACCTATCTGGTGACATGTGTAACACATGCCCCAACCAACGTAATCTGTGGAGATCGATCACTTCCTACAGTGGGCGACTGCGTTACCCAAAACTCTGCACCTAACATCAGCAATGCTCGTCCAGCTCCTCACCAGATTCGTGCAATGCTGTGCAGACAGCGGTGTTCAAATACCGGCAGTTCACCCTTATCCTGTTTTCTTAACGGCCAAGTTTCTGTTCCATATAGCAGAACTTGCCGAACTTTTGCAGCATATACTCGACCCTTCACAGACAACCGGATGTCGCGACGGCGCCATAGATGTCTCAACTTGGCAAATGCCAACCGAGCTTTCTGTTTGCGCGCCGACACTTCATCTGTGATGCGTCCGCCAGGTGAGATATAACTGCCCAGGTAGCAAATCTTGTCTACGTTCTCTACAACTCCCCCGTCACGGTGAGACTGGGTGCTGGATCAACCCATTCTTGTAGTAGCATTTTCACTTTGAAGGTGCAAAGCGCATGCCGAACATCGCTACAGTAGCACTCAAACTATCTGGAAAAGCTTGCAACTTACCTGAATCTTCACTTAGTATCACAATGTCGTCTGCATACTCTAGATCAGTCTGCCATCTGGGAGTAAATCGATGCCGCTATCCCTGCACGAGGATAGGGCTGTTTCAAGGATTAAATCGATAACAAAGTTAACCGGGATCAAATCGAGAAGTGAACGCTAGGCCTTGACACAGCGCAATCGTAACACCAGCAACACCGCGAGCCTCGGATGTCGAATCGCTTGATACACGGAGAGTGAAGTATGAGGATGAGGTTGGATCTGGAAAACGCAAGGAGATGATTGAAGTAGGGTCTGGTATGCGTGTTTAGGAGATACTGCATACATCTAACTGTAAGGTTTCAAGGGTTCTAGTTAAGGCGGCTTGTTGACCAATCTGATAGTGTGTGAACATTGAATGCGGCTACGTGGAAAGGAGATTTTGGTTTAATAAATCTGAAAGCTTGTGTGTGGTTGAACACTGAGTGGTATCCGATGGGTGTAGCAAACAGGAAGCATCTCTTAAGGTACAGGAGTGAGAAGAGGAAGTCTGACCCACAAGGCAGTGGAGCGTAAATCCAACGCGGGATCGTGAATGAAGCACCCGTGTGGAAGCTTCTAGAGACCTGTCACGTAAGGCCTTTGAATTTCGGTTGAGTGTGTTATTCGCTGGTGCGTTGATTATCGGTCCGCTTTTCGGGATCAGCCCTTAGCCTCATGCACCCAATAAGACAAGCGGAACGTGGACAGGACAGTACCTTATTGGCTGGGGGCTACCCAGCTTGGGTTGACGATAAAAGCCACTTTCAACGCGGCGGACCTACGCTGCTCTTTCAAAAGTTCGCCACTGATAACAACACAGAATAAAGACACCCTACCGATGTTGACCGCTTCAATGATTTCTTACTCGTTCCGGTGCGCTTGTGACCCACTGTACGTCGGTACCGCACGTTAGTTGTCACCTTCCGCGCTGACTGAGTCAAAGTGGTTCCAGGTCTATCACAAGTGCGATTCTCACCCACTCGGTAAACACTGGCTATCATGTTAACCCAACTGAAGCATTCCGCATCATTTATCAGGTTCCCCTGAACCGGTCTAAATATTTTAGAATGGCCATAGCCAAAGCCATCTGTATTTAACATTTGACCCCCCGAACTATATGCCCAGAAGCGTCTTATCCCATCTGTCCATCTTCCCTGTGATCGCGAACCCACCCTCCTGCCCAAACACACATTTTCATACAGCAATATCGATCCCTGAGAACTGGGCCACACGATCAACGTGACATAACTGAAAACCCCGGAAGAACAAATCTGAGAATGCGGTGTGTAATACACCGTTTGATTGTTTTCCTCTCAAGCCCTAGGTTTTCCCCTCATATAAACTGTAGCAGCATGGTCATGAGTTATGGAAAACAATTTTTTATCCGAATTTGTGTTCTTACATCCCGAATATTACCTTCGCAGATAGAAAAACATTGTCCGCGTGAGTTATTCCCAGGTAGTTCGTGCCTCAATTTCTCAGACACCCATTTCTCAAACCTCTTTGTCATTTGACTGCTTCGCCCTTCTACTCTCCAAACACAAAATGTCTCCTATTCCGCCCCCCCCCCCCAGGGGTTCATCTATCATAATTTGACTAATAAGGAAGCTAATAGATTGGTGAACCCAAGATACTATTTCCACTTAGCTCCACAGAAAATCCGACCAATCTGCAGGCGACCTTAGCTAAAATCGTTGAAAATCGCTATACAAACCTATTGTGTCTCTATAACCCCACTCTGCATTGTTCAAACCCAGCCGCATCTTCACACGGCGTATCTGGCGGTATAACCTCCATCATCCGTTGAGCTCCCGCGTAGGCATTGCGTTGCGCGCTGTCTTCTCGACCGGGTCCTGGTCAGTGGTCGGTTTTACCTCTCTTAGTTTCATTACAGATCAAAAGTAACAAAATGATCTATCGGTCTTTTTTCATCGTGTCCGTGTACGCACCGAATATTTGCTTGAATTAAAGGTTTAATTCTTTGATAGCCTCTTTTGGCTGCCCGAATTGTTCACTAGATGAACATCGTAGTAGCTGCTGGCGACTTCAACTTTCCAGTGGGATTCCTAGACTAGTCAGAAAAGCACCCAGGCGGACTACATGGTATTCCGGCCAACTGCACACAACGTACCTGGCTTACTTCAAATTTGTGCATTCCACAAATTTTTCCAACCAAGCCCTGACATCTGCCACAAGAAACCCATTACTACTCTAAGAAATGAACTCCAATCCCATTGCCACCAGTTGCCGCTAGCGGGGTTCAAGATTGTCTTTCTTACCGGGCCCCATCCCTGTGTACTGATCACTCTGTTGTAAACTAAATTTTAGCCCATTAGTTGATTAACCATACCAAATCCTCCAGAACCCGCTGGAGCGAGGGTTCGGTTTCACAATTTTCTTTTTATGCAACCGTTCTCCATGTACTTTTGTGCGGTGGTTTTGGTCGCTGTCTTATGGCTGCCTATTTGGATTTGTGAGGATTGACGACAGGACCGTACAGGCTACAGCTTTTCATCAGCCTCGAAGCTCAACTCATTCATCGCCTCTCAGTTCAGTTGCCCGTCGGCCTCAATGAACATTACAATTTTTTTGGTGGGGCCTTCGAATTTCGGTCACGTTATCCGTTTTTCCATCATCGGATTATTCACTGCATAACCATAACTGTGACTGAGCTTTTTTGCATCATTCGCATGATTTTTACCTTGGTTACCAAGACGACTGTTGTGCTACTATAGTAATGACAGATTTGATCAAATACACCCGGGATTTCATGCATTCCATCAAATGGACCAAATGTTCAGTTACAACCTGTTTTGGGAGGACTATAAGGAACAAAACCAAAAGGACGTTCAGGAAGCTTTCGAAAAATCCGAGGAAGCATCGAGCCGGTTGGAAAGTTACTCTTCGGAAACAAACCATCTCCCNAATGCGTACCACTGGGTCCATCCTTGGTTTCGTTACTACGGCCATGTGTTAAAGAAGCCAGCAAAGGCCCGTTTTATGAATGCGTTTGATCAACATGTGTGTTCGTTCATTTCGCCAGGACACATACCACCAAATACCTAGGAGTCACCATAGGTCGTAATCTACTGTGGTCCTATAATGTGCTAGCTTGTGTTGGCGGGGCCTTCGAATTTCGGTCGTGCTATCCGTTTTTTCCATCATCGGATTATTCACAGCATAACCATAACTGTGTCTGAGTTTTGTTTTGCATCATTCACATGAACTTTTACCTTGGTTGCCAAGGCGACTGTCATGCTACCACAGTAATGAAAAATTTGATCAAATACACCCGGGATTTTATGCGTTCCATTAAATGGACCAAATGTGCGGCGACAACCACTTTTGGAAGGACTATAAGGAATAAAAGCAAACGGACATTCAGAAAACTTTCGAAAATCGGAGGAAGCATTGAGCCGGTTGGAAAGTTGCTCTTCGGAAACAAACCATCTCCTGCTTGTGTGTTCCCATCATTCTCAGTTCTAACGCCGATCTCTTATCGCAAATATGGCCGATCTCACCAGCCTAACCAAGCTACGGGAATATGCCCAACTTGGTGTAATCATGCTACAAGAAAGTTGGCTCCACAACAAAATTGAGGATGAAGTAATACACCTGGATGGATTCGCTAGCTATCGTGTCGGTTGTCCTGTTTCTTGTTCCCGATGGGGAGGTGGCGTCGTCACGTTTTTCCAAAATTCAGTGGTGTCATCTGATCAAAAATGTGTATTCTTATTCACACGTTTTATGAACGCATCAGCAATTCAATGTAAAACCAGACATTTAAGCTTTTCTCGGTCACTTATTTTTGTAACTGTGTATAAAGCCCCCTCTTGCTCATTTGATGTTCTTAATGCTTTTTATGATTCTCTTTCAAATACAGTGCGATTGCTCCATCGTTTACCATCGTCTCGTCCCTTTCACCCGTGACCTGAAACAAGTAAATTCTCTCTGAC